>CAKNYM010050218.1:167179-207051 GCA_932195095.1 Andricus curvator
AGGCGCGCTCAAACTTGCGAGCGAAGCGAGCCGCGCGCGAAGCGCGCCATGAGAATGTGCCCGCGAAGCGGGCAGATTTTTATTTCTGCGGTTAGGTTACTTGAGTGGAAGGCGACGAGTCGATCGGCCGTGTGGGCCTTGTATCCGGTGACATGCGTGCCCGCGCATCTTTATTAATCATTCCTACCGCGACCGTTAACTTGTCTTTAGACTCATATGTTAACATTGGAAAACTCAGGGTCGGAATAAATCAGTCTAATTTATTTTGAAAAAAATTCAATATTATGAAAACCTTTGCCAATAAAAAAGTACAATCCTAGAAATTTGAGTACGTTAATACCAGTTAGTATAGCATTCAAACATTTAAAGGTAAATAGTGATAAGTGAGATCTTTTGAATCAGTAAAGTATATCCAATTTAAGAATATGATACTCAATATTATTTAAATAAATATTTTACCCTTGAAAACACATACTGTTTTCTAATTTTGAGTAGAACCTTAATTTTAATTATGGCAACTCTGAATTGGATGAATCGACCTTGTATCAAATTTCGAATTGAGAAAGAAATAACTTTCTCTGAATCATCGTTTGATTCAAAAATATAATTCCGCATGATGCACTGTCAGAGGTTGAGTATTTTTTTTCATTTTTCCTGCAGGTAATTATTAAGACCCGAAGCACTTAAGGTTCTCTGGGCGTGCCGGAAATCGCGACACAAGATCTCACTTCACCCCATTTCCGGTCGGGTTACTCCCGCGGCCCGTAAAATTAGAGACTATCGCACTGCATCTCTATAATAAAAATAAAAGAAAGGAAAGAAGCCGATCGCACTTCACGATATTCGAAGCTCGTTTTTTCTTGAAGAGTAATTTTTTGCACTATCTAATAAATACACAAATTAATAAAATATTGTGTCTAATTCAATATCAGCACTAATTCACTCTATATCATTACATATCTCTGCACTACTGCACCATTCCACAATGAAATTGCACCTAACAGCTCAATTACCGATTACGAATTGAATGCAGCAAACTATTCTAAAGAAAGAACCTAAAGCTTATACTATTTCTATTGAACCTTGTTTAGTAAAGCACGTATCTTTTCCAGTATCAATTATAATACAGCAATACAATTAGGGATATTAGAATGTTAAACGAAACCGAACCTGCTGACGAAGAATAAAAACTGAGTTTCAGAACTTTGAACAATGTAATGAAAAGTCTTCCATGATTGAAAAAGAGCAGAAAATGCAGCTGAAGACAAGATCTCGATAATTGCACATACATGTAATATGAGAGAGGGTGCGGGACAGAGTGGTGTTTATCGGTGTGGGAATACATTGTTGTGGGTCTATCCGAGATTATGTTTGTATTTATATGTATTTGTATATGTTGCTATATGTGTATATAATATGTGTAAGGACAGTTGGACCAACACGAGGTGAGCTGAGCTAAGCTGAGCAATAATAAGCCATAAGCGCAGTCTCTCTGCATAGAATGCCGGGTAATGAGGTGGAGTCGGGCTCAGTCTGGCCGCACCCTTACCTTCCTTTACTTTACCTCACCTTACCTTAGCGCGATGCACTCGGCAGACCCACCTCTGCTCCAACTATACGAGATTACGACATCGCGGATTTACCACCCGACGATGCTAATGGAATTAGTCATTGAATTCAGTTAGGGATGAACACTTCAGTCGAGCTAGACTTGAAAAGAAAAAGATTCCAAATCGGCTTTGGTGGAAAAACACAAATGATATTTGTGGTTAAAATACAACCGGTACCAGAACTGTCATGGTCCCGTGCCAGTTGCTGGCCAGTAGTGTGGACACAGAACATAGTTATCATTAGAGGGTTTTCCAGTACTGTTGCTAGTGGTGTTTTAGTTCTGCACCAGTTTTTGGTACCAGTGGTATTTTAAAAAAGCGTCGGTTGTTGGCCAGTAATAGAACAGAACAAATTTTCCATCAGGCTGTTGGTCAGTATTGGGGTTCTACTACAAGTTCCACTTGGATAAGCTCTGGAGGATTCGGATAATAAGAGAACCTACAAAGAAATTGTTATGCTGGGTAGTATCTGTGTGATATTTTGTTGATACAAAGACAACATTTCATCTTGGCATAGATATCCAATGAGGGATATCTAAGAAATTGGGATATCCAATTTCTGTCCAAAGATGTCCTGTAGATATCATAGAGATATTTTCTGACTAATTTCTGGATACCCCAACAAGATGGAAATTTCTATATCCCTACGATATTTTCGGATGTTTCTTGGATGTTTCTAGGATATTCAAGTATTCAGCGTAAATTTTCCTGAAACAGCCAGAAAACATATATAGTACACTAGAGGATACGCTACACAGTAGTACGTAAATAAAAATTTTATACTAAAGGGAACTAGCAGAAATACTTGACCTTGAACTTTTTCTTCACATTCTAAGTAGTACCCTTTCACGTTATTCTAAATTTTTTATCATTTATTGTTAGAATTTATTCTCATTATTGGCAAGAATCCTTTTTTGAAGTCACATTACTAAAATTGCTCATTTCTGTAAGTCTAGGGAAACTATTTCTCACACTCAACAATAGTTAACTTTAACGGCCGTTCAGAAGCTTCTAAATTTAATACGCATCCCCGAAGGGATTGGCAATGTTTACGTAATTGAAATCCAGAATTAGAGTATAAAATGTGAAAGAAATTATTGTTTCATTACGATAAATAGAAAATAGATGCTATTTAACAATTATTTAAACAATTTTCAAGCAAATTTACAGTTTGGATATTTCTTAACGAATAGGCTCAATTTTTTGTACGGAATTAACTGAGAATGTATCTCCAATAGGGAATAGAAAATAATCAGGAATCAAGAAACAGATGAAAAGCACCAGCAGAAAAGAGCCAAGACATTCTTAGTCGATTCCGTAAACAATAATTGAGACCATTCACTGAAAATAGCCAGAATGTGAATTTGTTTACACAAATCGTTTGAATAATTAATAATCGTCATCAACTTGAAACGTATATTATAGCAAAGTCATCGGAAAGACATAGACATGCATTCTATTAAATTCACTTGAATTCTCTAATTTATTTCGTTCATTATTTGATACTTTCTGTACTCTTCCAACTTGAATTTAACTTGTAGATGACTTTATATCTCATTCTGTCATTCTTATATGTTTAAAAGGATGCTGATTTGCAAATAGTAAATCCCAATTCAAATTATCAAAATTTCAATTCTTCTTGGGTTTCAATAAATAAAGAGAAAAATGTCTCGCGTTTTGTATATATCATGAAGTTTTATTATCTTCTTAGATATTAGAATAAAATTACCAAATGTCCGTATCTGAAATTGAATCCTAATTTCCAATTTTTCATTTTACCTTTAGTCTTTCCATTCTGATCCGATGACAGCATCTTCAAGTAATATTATCCATATTCCTAATAAGACTAATTAGAAGGGGATTATAATGGAAAGTGCTTGGTAATATATATTATACGCTCTCCTAATTTATACATGTTCATCGAGAAAATATGCACCCTTTTCGCAGTGAGAAACCAACCATGACTATCAATTTCTCATGCGTATTTGACGCGTTGAAGTGACGTACGATAAATTTCCCTCTATTCTGACAAGTAAACCAATCGAGTCTTGGATAATAATTCACCGGAAGACTGCACTTGCCACGTGAAAGGTTGCATGGTTACTCAAGAATGCCACTCTCTCATTCTCTCTTCTCTCTGCATATATTTTCTTAAAATTTGAAGTCGATTCCAAGAGTGAAAAAATTGATTTCAAAACTCCATGGTGAAATGATCTAGTATTCGGTACTTTCCCATATACCCAGATCAGATCCCAGGCGCACAGTGGGGCAAAAAAAAACGTCCGTGGATAAATTGATTTTCAGAAGCTAATTATTTTTCGACTTAACGTTTTTTTTTAAATATAAAATTTCATAAAAATCCACACAAAACTGTCATGGCCAATTTTTAAACTATTTTATAATAATTTTTTTTTTATTAACAAAAATGAAGAAAACAATGTTTACTTTTGAAGTGTATTATTTTAACAAATACTGGGATTCATTCAAAAATACCTAGAAAACATGAAGCAACTATCCAAAAATGATGTTCAATAGCAACGAACCCACATATCACACTTCCCGAAAAAACCAGGTCTGTCCCAGGTTTTTCGGGAAAAGCAAATGTCTAAAACTGGGACAGACCTGGTTTTTTTCGGGAAGTGTGCTATGTGGGGAAAGTTTTTAAAAATTTATTGAATTGTTTATAAACGAATAAGTAAATGAAAATATTATGTGGGTATTGGCAGTGATTCGGCACTTAATTATAATTCATAATCGCATAACAATTGTTTTCTGCAAATCAATTTGTCCATGGACGTGTTTTTTGCCCCACTGTGAGGCGAGGAACTGAAATCCTAATTATTTTTTTCTACTTCTTCGATCCTCAATTTTTTATCACTTTTTTCTTCATTTCGTAGCAGTTTTAATTTTCTTACTCAATGGGATAATTTCTTGCTGATAAACTAATCCAGTAGCCGGTACTATAGTATAACTCAGGTTAGTTTATAAAGGAGAGTGACCTACTTGAGCCGGAAATCTTATGTGTCGCATTATGTTGCCGTTAATTCGTACAATCTATTTTAAGGTATCCAATGCGTATAGTTTGACGGTCTCGCAATGGACAAAGACATCAAGATTCGTTGCCTTGTACTTGAGATCTGGGAGGGGTCTCGTGGTGCAAGAAACGTGTGCACAATTGAAGCTTACTTTCCTATCAGCATTGTAATTTGCATTATTCTCCATGAAATTAAGAAGAAAGGAAAAAATCAAAACTATTAAGGAATTATTTTGTAGTTATTGATGATTCAAAAATAAATATTTTTTATTGACCAAGGCTTTGATACATGAACTGATTGGTAGATTTGTCACTAATAAATCAAGTGTCAAGAAAAAAAAATGAGAAAGAAAAAGGAATGAAACACCTCTTATCGAGACATAGTTCATATGTAACGACATAAACATTACAACATATCACGCATCCGGATATTTTGCTTTCGTTACTCACGCAAGACCACCAACGACAAATGTGGCAGCCTGCAAATAATACTGGTGCCACGTTGTTGCTTGCTGTACCACCGGCGACAGGAAAGATAGAGGACTCTAACTGTCAACTGGTATCAGGCTTATTTAGTGCCTCTGATTAGCTCGTAGGTTACGAGAGGGATTTACCGAAAGAGAGAGGAAGAGGTGGAATAGTTCTTGAAATATGAAAATTAACAGCATCCTTTAGCCAAGTAAAAAATATATTAAATAAGAAAAAAGCCCAAAAACAAACAAAAAAATATCAAGAAACTCAAGGATTGAGTAAAAGAAATGAGATGTAATACAATGGAGTACGATGCAATACAATGTATGTGTGCTTCCAAAACATACTCAACATTTAGAATTGTGATATTTCCTATAATCCAACTTTAAGCATTTGGCAAAATTATTATTATTTGATAAACCCCTTATTCAAAATAAAGAAACATGATGACTCTAAAATACATTTTACATTTATAATCAAGATGCTTCCCAACATTAGGATTTGAGAGTCGAGGTATTTTTTAAATTATGAGATGGCTCCTTTAAAGCCCCTTCAAAGCTTAAAAGTTTAAAGCTCCTTTAAAGTTTGGGAGATGATGATTCCAAAAGTTCAGAATTCCACATTAGGAACAGTTGGATATTTGGAATCATGATAATTTTAAAAGCCTAACATTTCGCATTAGGAAAAGTGATGATTTTATGAAGTCCAACATGTGGCAGTTGGAAATATGATGATTCCAAAAGATGGAGTATTTAACGTTTGGTTTTGAATTTTTCGCAGAGTTCCACATTGAACACTTAATCTTAGGATTCTTCCAAATGTTCTGAATTCTACACTCGAGAATATTCGACAATCGGAAACCGTGACCTTTCTCAAACTATATTCAACATTTAGTTTTGAGATGCTTGAAAAATCCCAATATTCAACATTTCGATTGGAGATGCTTCCGAAAAAGACTTATAAAAGGCTAACCTTCAGGATTGGGAAACATTATTTGGAGGCATTGAACCTATAGAAAAATGCGACGATTCTACAAGTTGAACATTATATTTCGAAACAAGATAATTCCAAAACACCAATATTCAAGATTTAGAAGTTGAAAAGGAACCTTTTTAAAAAATGATTCTAAATAAAGTAAATTATCTTTCGGAAAGTAGGAAATCACCAATAGAATTGGGAGGCTTCCAAAATTCGGCATTTGGAAGCATGAAGTTGTCCTATTACACGGAGAAAACGTTTCGGGTCACTCATTTGCCGTCAAATCCATATTTAATATTATTATATATATATATGGATTTGACAGCATAAGTGTTAACATACTGATGGTAACAATTATACTACATGTATGGATAAATCTTCCATAAAAGCATAAGAATTTCCCAAACGTTTTTTCCGTCTAAGTCTGCCATTCGTCTTTTTGAATCCTGATTACTACTCAAAAAGGCCAAGGCGTAACATTTGGAAACATTATGATTCAAAAAATCTAACATTCAGTATTCGAGAACATCATTTATCAAAAATTTCAGACTTCCAGAATGGTGAGATTTCCTAAAGACCATTCAGTATTTTGAAGCGTTTAGTATTTAAGAACATGGCATATATCTGGCTCCATAGAGCAAGATTAAAGATTTGGAATGGAAGGTGTACAAACTTGAACATTTCGACCTACAGCTATTCCCAAAGTCCAAAATTAATGATTTGGGAGCATTATGTTGCTAAACTTTGGACATTTATAATTTAGTCCAACATTCAGTATTTGGGAACATGATTTGTAGACACTGAACTTTTGGAAATATGATGATTCTAAAAGACCAACATTTTACATTTGAAATTGAGAGGTTTATAAAAGTCTGTCATTCAACATATAGAAAAATGATGATTCCAAAAAGTCCAACCTTTAGCATTGTGAAACACGATATGGAGGCATTGAATTTATGGAAGGACGATGATTCAAAAAGTCCATATTTCAAGATTTAGAAATATTTTGCCAATTGCTAAACTTTGAAATTGTTGAAAATGATGATTCCAAAAACGTATCGTTTATAGAATTGAGATGTTTCAGAAAAATTTAAACATTCTGCATGTATAAACACGATGATTCCCGAAGGCATGTCAGCAAGGAAGATATTGTAGGAAAAGGAAAAGGAAAGAAAAGGAAGGAGATAAAGATGCAGAAGTAGAAGAGAAAGAGGAGGAGGACCAGTGAATGAGGCCCACATACATCGGTGGGACCGCATCGCGCACCCCGCCCAACTTGGGTCGCCCACTGTCACCATTAATAATACGTCTCCCGTCTGGTGATGTATCTCATCTTGGTTGCCTCGTGTCGTGTCTTGTCGGTGTTTAGCCTTCGGTGTTGGTACCAGGTACCCTCGATCTGGGAGGGGTCGCGTGTATAGAGTGCAGAGAACATACAACCGACCAGACAGATTCGCAGACGCACCGCCGTGCCTAGTGCAATTGCAAAAACTACAAGCTAATCGAAAGGGAATGGGCGCGGAAGGAATTAAATGAGGAACGTTAATTGGCTGGAAAAGGAATTTTCAGCCTGATCTATTCATTTCTATGCTAATATCGTAAAACAAGTTCTTTACCTCCAACTTAAACTTATTTAATTAACATCGCTAACGCTGCAGCAACAACAGACAATGTTGAACTTTTTTCAACACACATAGATCAATGCCTCTAAATCGTGCTCCCTAATTCTCGATGTTGGAGTTTCCTGATCAATGTCATTTGGAATCGACATGCTTTCAAATGTTCAATTTCGGGCATTTGGAAGTATCTCTGGTCTAAATGTTGAATGCTGGGCGTCTGGCAACATCTTGAAACCAAATGTTGAATGTTTGAATCATCATCTTTCCTCATACTGAATATTGAACGTTTAGAAATCTCATGGTTTGAAATTTTTGAAAGGAGACCTTAGAATCGTCGTTTTTTAAATGCTTAATACCTTCAAACCATGGTACCAAATGCAGAATTTTGGCCTCCTGAAAAAAATGCAATGCCTCTAAATCATGTTTCACAATGCTAAAGGTTGGTCTTTTTGACATCATTATATGTTTCCTAAAGTTCAGTTCCTCATGAACCTGTTTCCAAATACTTAATTCTGGGCGCTTTTGGAAAATTTTGTGTCCAAATATATTGAACATATTTTGGAATTATCATATTTCCAACTATTCAACCAGAGTCTTTTTATGTTTCCAAATGCTAAATGTTAAACTTTTGGAATGATCATTTTCCCAAAAGTTTAATGCCTCCAAATATGATGTTTTCAAATTCAAATTTTTGACTTTTTGGATCGTCATGTTTCATAACGTTGGACGTTTCCAAATACAGAAGGCTCATATTACAAATGCAAATGTTGAATGTTAGACTTGGTGAATCATATTTCCGAATGCAGAATGTTGAACTTTTGGAATCACCGTGTTTAGAATGTAATGAACGTCAGACTTTTGGAAACATCTCTGAAGTGTTTACTTTGATCGAAAGTACCTTCTAGGATCATCATGTTTACAAATATTGGACGTTGGACTTTCGAATCATCATTTTTGGACTTTGAATCATTATTTTTCCAAATTCAGGACTTTAGAATATGTAAAGCATTTGGCATTTAGTAGCATCCTTTTTCAAATGCATCTCGATACTAAATATTGAATACTGTAATTTTGGAAGTATCATTCTTTCAACCGTTTTAATTTTTTTCATTAAGAATCATCATGCTTTCTAATCGTTGGACTTATGGGATAATAATGTTTCCAAATTGTGAGTGCTTCCAAATCGTGAATACTGATTTTTGGAATTTCAGTATCATAGTATCATCTTCAGATGGATATATTGTAGCATGATTCTCAATAATGATGAAAGTGGTTGTCCTGTTTTATGCAACAAGCCGATTAGCTGTAAGGATAGTCGATTTTCACCGCGTCTCGTTGTCTGTGAAATTCTGAGCCGGTCCATCGAGGTATATACTGCCCCGGAGCAAATCGACCACGTGCCCGGTTATAGTGAGAACGAACACGTTTATACGTATGTATACATGCAAGCACTGTCCCCGAGAGACAACGGGTCCTGATGACTTCGTCTGTGAGACCTAAGAGAGTAACTGTCAAACGTGATGGGTGAGTTGATACTTTGTATTTCTCCATCGAAGCTCATATTGGTCACGTAAGTGTGCAGTGTGTCGTCATAACGGTGATAGGATCACTGCAATTTTGATACACGTGCTATCTTGTAGCGTAAGACAATCAATTTCTCAGGCGAATTTATCAGGAGACAAAAATCAAACTTAGTCTCTGACTAAGATTCTCTTTGTGCATGATGAAAATAGAAAATCTAAGATTCTAATAAAATATTATAGAATTGTTATTGTTATTTGTTATTTGTTATTTGTTATTTGTTAGGACAGGGTGGCCACTGGACCGGGAAAACTGGGAAATTTTTAAGATTCGAAAAAACTGGGAAATGGTTGTGAAATTCTCGAGGATATTATTTAAAATGGGTTTCACTTTTTTACTTTGGGAACGATTGAAAATTGAGTGCTTTTAGTTTAATACATAATCGTTTAGTTTCAAATTTAAAGTTAAAATCTTATACTTTAAATATCAAGGACTTAATAGTTGAGGAACTTTTAGTTTGTAACGTTCAAAATTAAACAATTTTAGGACGAAACTTGATAAATTAGATAGCTTCAAATCTGTAGCGTTCGAAATTCAACTATTTTTATTTGAACGATCCCTGATGGAAATATAAACAAATTTTAGTTTCCATAGTATATTTTTTCTACTTGTTTCGTCCGCGAAATTCGGAGATATTTGCAAAAGAATTATACTAGAAACTGCTACTTTTCCCAGAATTCGGAGACTATAAAAAATGTTTACAAGTAATAACAAATTTTTAGAGAAAATTATAATTTACACATTATTGTACCGTGAAATAGGGCTAAGCGGCTCGTTTTTCTTTTTTTTTTTTTGCAATAAAGTTCAAAAAGAAGTTTAAATAGGCTATTGATACTTCAAATATATAATATCTATCTAGCCTTTATTCGTATACCATAAAGTACAAACATACATTTAATTATTGAAAAACTATATTTGTCATTCCTTGAAGTGTAAGCGACTTTGCTAAGTTGCTCACAGTAAAAAGGAAGTGCTTGAAAGGAAAACTTTACAGAAAAAAATTATTTATAAGTCTATATTTATAAGTCGTTTTAACCATAACCATATTTATTCTTAACCTGACGTATTAGTAAGTAAGGAATAAATCTTATTCGGGTGCTAGAAAATGTGATTCATTGCACAAATTTCTACAAGGGAACAATCTTAAATAGAAAGTGTTCAATGTAGATTGAATACAAATTCAAATTCCTCTTTTATGTCCAAAATTAGAAACTCTAATAAAAAAATCCTACAAATTAATCCAATTTAATCATCAAAAACAAGATCGACCAAATTTGAGCAAGCGCATTTGCAAATCCTTTCGTTCAAAATAACAAAAAGTAAAGTTAAAATTTTTATTATTATTAAGAATTTAAAATTAATATTTAAACAATTATATTCGAGAACTCTCTGTATTCAGAATCCAAAAAACTGATATTGAAATTTCGAGAATTAAACCATTTTTAAGTGAAAGTTGTGCAATTTTTAGTTGAAGCATCAGTTCAAAATTGAAGTAAATGGGAAATTTTGAATCGCTCAATCTTGTACAATTTCATAATTTTCAGTGCTTCTTTTTTCAATATCTTGAATTTTGATTGCCCTCAATGTGAAATTATTTATTTCTCAATTTGATCAATTTTTCTGTGTGAAGACCTCGTATGATGAAAATTGTTTAATTGTGATGACTTCTACTTAAAAATTGTACAAATCCTTTCGGAACAAAAGATCTTGCTTTTCAAGGGATTTTAAACGACACGTATTTCACGGATTAGACAAAAAAATTTTGTTGACTATGTTGTGAGTATTGGAATTTTTAAAGTTGGTGACGCATTTTATGAATAATTTGTTGAAATTTTTGGTTCAAGTGTTGCAATATCAAAATGGAAATATAAAAAAAAATTGTCTACAAAATTTTGGAAAATTTTATTGTTTTAAGAAAAATACAATTATAGCCAACTTTATTCATATTTAAGCGAAAATTTCGAAAAAAAAACGTTAGATAGAGAAAAGTACTAAGAGACTTTTTATTAGAAGTTTTCGAGTGTACCAACTTTGCTTTTTTGATTTTTTTCGTACCTCGTTTCGTTATTGCAAAAAATGCGAATATTTACTTTTCATAAAAATAATACAATTTTATCTTTTTTCAAGATGCAAGAAGAGATAATCTCTTATGCGATATATGCACCATATTAGTATATTTGGCTAGTGTCAAATTTTTACAACATTGAACGTTAGGAGTTTAAAACTGTTCAATTCTGAATGTTTAATTTTCAATTTTGAACGTTTTAAAAGAATTTATCTGCATTATATTCGTTAATTTTGAGATTCTTTCTGGAATATGTATTTTAAATTACAAATTGAAGGTTTAAATTTGATTTGAATCACAATTTATATAAAAAAGTACACCAAACGTCCTAAGATAATAGAAGAAATTAAAAACATTTTGCGAACTTGAGTCTTGTTTTTATTAGATACGATATTTTCTCGATTTTTACTAAAATCTCATTTTTATCAATTGAACTTTCTTTCGATTTATGATCGAGTGAGCATGTAATATAGGCAATATGGGCGTGATAGAAGAAAGAGGAGTGTGTAATATGTATGCAGTATAATAGGAAGACGTCCTCCTACGATTCCTTGCAGCAAGGAAAAAACGAGTACAAAGCCTGTATACCGATCGCTCACGAGTTAAAGTCTCTTCCCTGCCTTCTATTCTATTTCCCCAAGGAACGGCTGGAAATTAAATTACAACCATTAAAGAGATTTTTATTTTTTCACTTGAAATTCGATTACTCAAATGAAGTCCCTATTGCCGAGCTCAGGTGCCACCTACAAATATTTGTTAATCGTATATTCTCAATTGTTTAAAACTTCAAACTCACATGATACCTGAAAACAAAAACATAAATATTAATATAAAATTCCAAAAATCTGCCAATTTATGAGAGGCTTCCTGTTTAAAACCAATGACAGTTTACGTAGTGACTCTGAAACATTGTAAAAATATAGTATATTTTGGTACAATATGCCAAATGGGCGGTTTGCTCACTGCGAGTGTGAAGGCACATCACGAACTCGAAGCCGAGCCGAAGGTTGAGTGCTGTGGCTTCACACTCGCAGGGAGCAAACCGCCCGTGAGGCCTCGTGTATCAAATAATATTTTTCTTTACAAATTACGATGCAAAACTAGATGGCAAAAAAATAAAGGAAAGCTAAAAGTGGCGAGCAATTTTGCTCACAAATGTTGGCCAAACGAGGGTTTTGCATGGATGTGTAATGAATAAGTATTATTCAAGGGCTACTTTCAGGTATTAAAATAAGATAAGGGTACCCAGAGTCGTTTGTTTTACATTGAAAATAACAGCATTAAGTTATCCTATTCAAGAACAGGACATGCAAAATATGATAACGTAAAACAAAGATCTCTAGTCTCTAATGAACCAGAAAGGAGGTAATTTGAAAGTCTAATTCTGCCTTGTGATTTTTTATGCTCTGATTTCGGTGCATAAAATGTTTCACAAAAAATTATGTTTCTTCTCGATCTTGAATGATTTTTTAAGTATTATTTTTAATTCACTTATCTAATGATTTGATTCCAATTTAGTTATTATAATTGTTTGGTTTAAATTAAGTAAAAATATGGGTTTAATTATGACGTGCAGCGACCAGCCTTATTTTTAAGCGGATGCGATTCTTTTCATGAGACATTAAAATTTTTTGCTCTACCCTTAAGAATCTTTGTATGCCTTACGAATCCGCAATGCCAAATCAAGAAAGTTATAAATGATGCGTGACGCGATCAATATTTATGACGAATAGTTTACCATTTATGACCTGACTTTGTTTATCCTGCATTTTTTCTTGCATCTCGTCATTAGTTTCCAATGAAAACTCATTATTTCATACATTTCTTGGAAATAATTTTTTTCTGCGATACAAAATTTATTTAAAGTTAAATTTCTGATAATATTTATATAAAAAAGTAATTTTTTGTTAGGTTTCTTGGACCTGAGTTAAAACCAAAGTATACGATATTGGGACTTATAGTTTTGGGCTTGACAGCTTTGGACTTACAGTTTGGAACTCAGTGTTTTAGGCCTTATTTTTTAGACTTATATTTTGAGTCTTATATTTTTGGGACTTACGGTTCTGGACCTTATGGTACAGTACTATGGTAAAATTTTTAAATAAAAATGGGCATGCCGGCCACTTTGACTTTTTTTGTGTTATTAATTGAAAAAAAATCTAGGGAGTTCTTAAAATGTTTTATATGATTTTTGAGTGGGCGTAAACAATATAAGGGGAGGTATTAGTCGCGTGTAAATTATAAATTTGCAAGATTTACGGCACTTCCCTTGCAAGGTTGGTCGCTTTTAATCAATCCGCAGTCCCGCTTCGCCAGCGACGTAAACGCATAATTAACTCTTTGAGGACTTTCTTTTCGGAACTCGCGAGCTCAAGACGTGCGTAAATCAACCTCGTTCCACTTTTTTCACATCGCTTCGACACCCCTGCATTACGAGTAAAACGTTTACTGCAGCATTAATTATTTATTCCAAACAACATAATCGTTCAATATATCAATTCCCTCCATTTTATCTACTTAGCAACATATACTTTCAGGTGCTTTCTAAATTCTAAAAGAGTGCACATTTTTAGAATATAATATTTTTTAATCGGTATCTAGGCATAACACATTTCTGTTTAAGAAGCTCGATCGAAAACGAGGTCAATTGCAATAAATTTTAATAAATTCTAATAAAGAAAAAAGATAAATGAATCCGAGGTTAATTTCAATAAATCACAATAAATTCAATGTCAACTTAGGAGAGGTAAATTTGCGTTTAAAAAAAGAACATGCATATAGTCTAAGTGAAATAAATTTAATTTTACTAAATGTCAAATTAATGTATGTACCTAAATGTAAGTAAATTCCGGGAAATTAAAATTCATTAACTGGATTCAACTGCGTTCAAAAACATTGAAGATAGTTCAACTGAATTAAATTAATTTAAGGTCCATTCAAATGAATCAGAAGGCATGTCAGCTCAATTTCAGTTAATTTAGGTCAATTCAACGGAACTCAATTGAGTTCAAGTAAATACCAGATTGATTCAAATAAATTCCAATCAATTGAAAGTTCATTTAAGTCAATTAAGCTGAATTCAATTGAATTAAACTTAGATTTGATTGAATTAAAAGTGAATTCAAAGAAATTAAGGATGACTCACGCCAGTTAAAGTCACTTAAAGTGGCTTGAACAGAAATCGAACGAATTGAGGATATTTCGATTGAATTCAAATGAATTAGGGGTCTATTCAAATAGTCAATTTATCAGAATTCAATCAAATTCAACGTCTACTCAAATTAATTTTAATGAATTTATGGTCAATTTAAGTGAATTTTAAGTCCATTGAAGGGAATTTAACTGGATTCAACTGATTGCCGTTGAATTGAAGCAAATTCGATTGAATTTAAATAAAGTAATGTAAATCCGAGGTCAATTCAAATTTTTTTTCAATCCTGGTCTAGTTCAAGTTAAATCAACTATATTAAATAATATTCAACTGAACTAAAGGGCAATTAAAGGGGTTTCAATTCAATTTATTGGAATTTAATTTAATTCGAGGTCTACTCAAATTAATTTAAATGAATTTATGGTCAATTCAAGTGGACCCTAGATCAGTTATAAGAAATTTAACTAGACTCAACTGATTTTGATTAAATTGAAGAGGAGTAACCTGAATTGAAGGCCATTGAGTGAATGTGTATTGATAAAGGTATAGAAAATAATAGAGGTGAATAGTAGCGAAAAGGGCTGGGATGGGAAAGAGGGGACGGAAAAATATAGGAGTGAATGTGGATTGATAAAGAGATTGAACAAGATAGAGGTTGCTAGTAAAGAGACAGGATGGTATGGGAAAGAGGGGATGGAAAGATAGGAGTGAATGTGAACTGATAAAGATATAGGAACCGTTAGAGGTGGATAGTAGAAAGATAGGCTGGGATAGGAAAGAGGGGATGGAAAAAGATAGGCGTGGATCTGGATTGTCAAAGAGATAGAAAAAAATAGAAAACGATAGAGGTTTATAGCGAAGATCTAAGCTGGGGCAGGAAAGAGGGGAGTGAAAGAGATAGAAGTGAATGCCGATTGATAAATAGATAGAAAAATATAGAGGTGGGTAGTGGAGAGATAAACTGAGATAGGAAAGAGGGGATGGAAATAAATAGGAGTGAATGTAGATTGGTGAAGAGATAAAAAAGATGGATATCGATAGTAATGAGATAGGCTGATATGGGAAAGAGGGAATTGAAGGAGATAGGAGTGAATGTGGATTGATAAAGTGATAGAAAAAGATAGACATGGATAGTAGAGAGATAGGGTAGGATGGGTAAGATGGGATGAAAAGAGATAGGAGTGAATGCGGATTGATGAAGATATAGAAAACGATAGAGGTGGATAGTAGAAAGATGGGCTCGGATGGGAAAAAGGTGATGGAAAGAGAAAGAAGTGAATATCCTTTATTCAATTTTCTCACCTGCTCGACATCCATTAACATCAGCAAGTCACAAAACACGTTTGGAAGAAGATACATTCACGGAACAAGCTAAATACACAGCCTCGAACATGCTTTTTTTAATTTTCTCACCTGGTCTAAATCCATTAATATCAGGTAAAAACAAGATAGAGGTCAATAGTAAAGAGATAGGATGGGATGAGAAAGGGGGGATGGAAAAAGATATAAGTGAATGTGGATTGATGAAGAAATAGAAAAAGCTAGAGATGGATAGTAGAGAGATAGGCTGGCATGGAGAAGAGGGGATGGAAAGAGATAGAAGTGAATGTTTCTTGATAAAGAGATAAAACAAAATAGAGGTCGATAGTAAAGAGATAGGATGGCACGGAAAAGATGGGATGGGAAGAGATAAGAGTAAATTTAGATTGATAAAAACATAAAATAAGATAGTGGTCGATAGTAGAGAGATATCCTGAGATTGCAAAGAGGGGATGGAAAGAGATAGGAGTCAATGTGGCTTCATAAAGAGATAAAACAAGTTGGAGGCTAAAAAGAGATATGATGGAATAGAAAGAGGAGATGGAAAGAGATAGCAGTGAATGTGGATTGATGAAGAGATAAAACAAGATCGAGGTCTATAGTATGGAGATAGGATGGGATAAAAAAGAGGGGATGGAAAGAGATAGCAGTGAATGTGGATTGATGAAGAGATAGAAAAAGATAGACATGAATAGCAGACAGATAGGCTGGGATGGGTAAGAGGGGGTCGAAAGAGATAGGAGTGAATGTGGATTGTTAAAGAGATAGAAACAAATAGAGGTGGATAATAATAGAAAGAAAGGCTGAGATAGGACAAAGAGGATTGAAAGAGATAGGCGTGAATATGAATGGATAAAGAGATGAAAGAGAGGGTTATAGAGAAGAGATAGAAGAAGATACCCGTCGATAAAACAACGATGAAAAGAGATATAGGTAGAGAGACGAGGAATAAAAAGAGATGCAGGTAGAGATAGACAAGGTATAAGAAGAGATAAAAAGTGATGCAGAGGTATAGGCGATGAATAGGCTGGAATACATTTTCCTTATCCCTTTGTATCTTAGCTATAGAAAAATAATAAAGGAGATAGGATTTCTATACCTTTACTTCTAACAGGGGGACAACTGAATTGATTTCAAGTCAAGCTATCATAATTCAATTCAATTCGCGATCTACTCAAATTACTTTTGTGTTACCCTTTATTGGTATTGTTTTCCTGTTTGCCCTTAATGGTTAAATAAAATATCAATATATCAAATAAATTGTATTTTGTGTCTATCAAATCGATCTAGAATTGAGCGATGCCTTTCTCTCTTAGTAACGCAACCGTTCAAGTTCGACGATGATCGTGGCATCTCGCGAGCGGCGAAGGAGTGCGTTCGATCAGCAGAGTTATTTGTTTATCGCGTCCATTGCGAAAGGCGCGCGAGCAAAAGAGAAGCCTGCCAGGTAAAGTTGAAAGAAACGAAGAAAGATTCCGCGGCACGGCGGCAAAAGGCCGCGCGTTCCCCCCGAGGAATTCAGAAATTTCTCGCTCGATTCTGGAAATGTCACGTTCCAGCCCCATATGCGTTTCACATCTGTAGAAACTCAATATATTACGCCAACATAAATCAGATACTTCTAGACGTTTTTAAAAAATTGCTAGATCTTTATGAAATATTTCGCCCCTGTCACCCAACCTCAAGCTGTGGCACTAAAGAATGTATTCTTTTTATATTTCCAAAACTTTCTAGATAGCAAGAAAGCTGTTAAGATGTCAACGCAAGTTTGTATACATTTTTGCTTGCCCTTTGTTGGCAACATGCCCGATTTGTTGATACTTCCGAATTTTTTTAACTGATTCGTAACATTTCCTTCGCATTTCTTGATGATAAATAGCCAACCACTCGGACCCCCAAGTGCCGAGAGGCGGCGCTGAAAGCAATGTACGCAAGAGTCCCAAGTTTGATGAATAGTAAGATTTTGACTTGCATTTAAAAACGTCAGAGCAATGAACGAAACTTTAGGAAGCCTTCCATCTCAATCAATCTTTAGTTTTTTTTCACGCTTCCCCTACTTTTTTGACGGTTAGTCCACCGCAGCACATCGACTTTTTGCGGAGGTGTAATAACAAAAAATGTACGCCATGGAACTATCCGGTACGATTTCTCTACAGCTGTAGACGCTCAGCGGATTTTTGAGCCTTCGAAAACGATTGATTCGGAAGAATATTCATGGTCTGCGAAATGATTGAATTCAAAATGGGGAGAAAATATACGCATTTGATCTTTTTCCCCCTAGGGGGGAAAAGGCTAATTTTGGCAGTGCGCTTGCGCCACTTTCACTACCAGTCATCAGGTATGAACCAGGTGTTTTCTTCTCGCTTTGCATGCACGGAATATCACGTTTTCCATGCATCTATTACAAAAAACTTTTTCTGTTGATTGATTTATATGGCAGACGCACTCGGGTAGCATATTCCAAGCAAATATTCTAACAATTTTTGCTTGACTCTTGCTTGTTAATATTTGCTTGCTTTTAATTGCTAGAAAATTAGAAACAAGATGCAAGCAATCATTGCTAGCATGTTTTCTTATGTCTAATGCTTATTAATATTTGGATTGCTTTTAATTGTTTGACATTTGAGAAATTATAGAGCTTTGTTTTAAATTATTGAAAAATTATTTATATTATATTCTTTTACGTGATAGGATAATAGATTATGTTATTGGAAAATTGCTAACAGTGACCTTTGCTTTATGCTATCAAGTGGCTCAACAGTAACCTTAACCTACAGTATATATGTGAAATAATTATAAAAGGGTTTATTTGCAAACTACGTGTACTATTATGTTGTTGGGAAATAGTTTTCAAATTATACGTTCTTCTTTTTCTGTTAACTTGTTGCGTAATTCTTAATACACTGATTGCTTCTTCAGCAGTAAATTACTTTTAATAGTTTCATACTCAGTTGTTTAAAAATTGAACAATGACCTTGACTCATAAAATTCTGACATTTTTTCATCCGGGGTTTTCATCCTCGGGATCTTTTACGGATATAGAAATGGTAAAAGGGATTTTTTATTAATCCTCAATTGTAACATTGTATTTATTCGCAACAACCCCATTAAAATTCCCAATAGCAGAAGATAGCAATACTTTAGCATATACTGATCTCGAAATTCTCGATATAGGGCAAAAGCCTGGTCTGAGTTAACGAGATGAAATAAGAAAAAGAGAAGTTGGAGGTCGAGATCATTGATTTTCGCAAAGTCCTCTCGTTCTCGACGAAGATTAACCAGAAGGTTGCGGGCGCGGAGAAAGAACAAAAAGAAAAGGAAGGTAAATAAAAATAAGAAGAAGAGGAGAAAAAGTCGGAACGACGAAGAGAAAAGGTCTATCGTCGATCTATCCGCGAATCTTCGAATTGCACTGACATTTCCCTGAAACTCCTGAAAGTATCCCTTTCTTCTTAAAAGCCTTTCCCACTCTTCACTCTTCACTCTGCCTCTTCTCTCTTATATCTATATATCTCCGTAAACCTAATTAACGATTCCGTCGAGACATAGACACGTGGGCTTGTCGTATTTCACGATTACTGTCGTCGCCTTACGAAAGTAGTGGAAAAGATGAAATTATTTTGTATTCCCTTGGGTAAATGCAGAGGCGTTAATAGACGGATTTAAGGGGCGCTAGATTTTTTGATAAATATTTTTAGAAAATATGAAGTGAATTCATTGCGATTTAAGGGGTGACAAAGTCAAAGGGTTGAAAACTTTGTAGGTGTTTTTTCGTATAAGCCTCAGCCTCTGAATGAAGAACTCAGCCCTAATTTATGAGCCAATATTCAAGCTGGCAGGTGCATCCAATAATTTTCCGCTACAGAGAGCCCCTCCGGACAGAAATGATGATTTACAGAAAGCAAGGATGGTCAACAAAGGTGGTTATTGTTGCATATTATCTCCTTAGGGGCGCTTCCCTATTTCCTTTCGATGATTTCAATGACTCGAAGCTCAGTTTGCAGTTTTTTCTGCATTCGTACGGAACAATCGACGGGAGGTAACTAATTATTACGTTCATCGATGGTAGCAATTAATGAACAACAATGAAGCCCTTCAATTTATTTGCCTCTTCATTTCGCCAAATTGGATATCTTGCTCATCTTTTGGAAAAAATTTGTTTAAGATTTGAGAAAAGTTCAAAAGAAGATTTGTTTTGGAAAGACCTAAATTGGGATGTCGGTTTTGACGAAATGATTGCGGAATTAAACTGTTTCTTGTAATTATGATATGAGGAAAAAGGAAGGTTTGTTTTCGGTGAGCAGAGACGAAATTAATGAAGTTGTCGAGACCTTCCCGAGGGGAAAAATTAAGTAAAGGACACGGAGCCATCAGAATACTTAACGAGGACATCGCGTACACATGTGTATATTGTGGGTCGCTCGTATACCTAAAGTGCGCGGGTGTGATGATGAATCGCCGCGGGAGATCGCGCGCCCAGGAATATTAAATTTAAATCCACTTATTGTTGGCCAAAAAGTCCGTTAGATCTGTGGTGCGAAGACACCAAAAAGAAGTAGAGGAAACAGGGACGCAGGCAGGAAATGAAAAGGATTGACAATAACAGTGAAAACGGAAACAGATTTTAATATAATATATTTGTTTTCTTTTTTATATTTATAATTTTCGATTATCTGTTTATCACTTTTCATCTTCGTTTTTAACGAAAATTAATTCAAAACATCTTAAAAATTGCATGACATAATTTTAGGAAGGGAAAATTTACATTATTAAAATTGACGTATTTCAAGCAAAAATCCTGAAATTATTTTTTCGTATTCCTAAAAAGAGGTTAATAACAACCACATTTCATTTACTTATTCAATTTTATCTGCACGAAATTGAAGAATTTAATTTGAAAAGCTTTAGGGCTGAAGAATTTGAAACTAAAGGCATTTCGGAATAGACACTACTACTAGAATTAACAAAAAACTAATTGAACAATTTTAAAATCACATGAGGTTAACAGTTAAATGAAAATTAAATAAAAGATACTAAAGAAGAATTATTTGGTCCAAAACGTTTATAACTACGAAAAAAATTGGATCTTGGAAAGGTGGGAATCTGATATGTAGTTTATAGCCATAAAATTCAAAGATTTTATTTACCAGCTTGAAGAAGGTAATCATTTTAAACTTAACACATTATTAAGTTGAACATTATTAGCATTTAATGGTTCTTTTACCATATTTTTTATTCAAATTATAACCATGTTACACGATTATAGTCTTTTTATGTACCACACATTAACAAAGTGTAATTTAAAGGAAGGAAAAACGTAAAAATGAAGGAAATCAATGAAAAAAAACTTAAGGAAATTGAGAAAAGCAGGAAAATTCAAAAATATTAAGCAACGGATAGTAAGGAAAATATGAGAAAATTAAGAAGACAAAGTGTTCCCTGGGCTTACCAAAAATATTTGTGCTACGCTTACCGAATTTCGGTGAATATAGACACACGACCTTATGAAAAATACAAAGAAAATAAAGAAAAGAACATATTTATTGATTTATTCTCTTTATTTTTTCATTATTTTACTTTCATATTTATTTTTCTTTATTCCAATATTTTCTTATTTTCTTCAATTTTCACTTTTTCTTCTCTTATCTCTTTTTTTATATTTCTTTATTTCTTGTAGTTTGTCTTCATCTTCGTTTTTTGTATTTTCATTTCTTTCTCTTTTTTTCTCCGCATAAATTTTGGTTTCTATTCTTTTCCCATAATGTGTCATTTTTAACTTAATTTCTCATGATTTGTCTTAATTGATTAGTTAATTGCTTCACCATTTTTTCTTCTTCCTTCATGTCTCCGTGTTTTTAAGTTTCATTGCTTTCTCCTTTTTTGCCGCATCGAATTTGGTTTCTTTTCTTATCTTGGGGAATAAGGGAAACTAATGAAAATACAAAAAACGGAGATGTGATGAAAGATATGAAGGAAGAAGAAGAAATGGTGAAGTGAAAAGAGAAAAATTGGGAATAAGAATAACCTACGGAAATACAAAATGTTGAAGATTATAAAGAACAAGTTAGGAAATGAAAATAATTATAAAATTTAAAAAGTGATAGGAGAAGAAAAAGTGGAAATAATGAAAAAATAAAGAAAAAGAGCGAAAATAAATCAAAGAAATTGCAATAAAAATAATGAAATATAGAAATGGAGAAAAAAAACTGAAACAAGAAAATACAAATGAAAAAAATGAGGAAAGAGAGAAATACGGGAAAATAAGAATGAAAACCAATAATAAACGAAATGAATGAAAGGACAGAAAAGGAATCAAAGAATTTGTAATAAAAATCAAAAATGATATGAATACATCTTTCTTCACTTTAATGCGGTAGATCCGTGCAATACAGTGCAATATCGTAAACGGTAAGATACAGCGTGTATATGCGTGTAAGATGTTTCAAGACCTTAGACCGGAAAAAAGTATAAACCGAGGCGGATTCGTACCGTGCATACGAATACACACATCTAGATACCCATACACACATGGAAAAACTTGACTCACCTTTAGAAACATATATGAAAATACAAAACACACACACTGCAAAATTTGTGTATACATGCATGTGTATATATGTATATCTAGGTAGATAGATGCATATAGCATGGGGGCGTAGATATGGGTGCGCCCGTGCCTTCAGTTAGCCGCGAGTGCGGACCATTATTTCATATTTCATTTTATATTTCAACTACGAAGGAGATGCTAACCTAAAGGGCTTTCGAAAAAAAAAAGGAAATGATAAAGAAAGAGAGTTGGATATTCACCCTCTCTATACTCCCACATTTTCATGTCCCTCTCACTTTCACCGTTTCTTCTTCCTGAGTTGAGATTTCAGTCTGAAGAAAGTTGAATGAGAAGAAAGGGGAAACTGAAATGTGAAGGGTGTAAAATGTAGAGGAATTTATGGGAAATAGTGGAGATAAAATACAGGAAAAAAATTTGAATTTAAAAAAAGTAAACGGATGAAATAAAGACAGATAAAGGTATTAAAATTTATATGTAAAGTAGAGACGTGCAATGCCAAAAAAATATGGAAAAAGGTAAGAGCAAGGAAAATAAAATGAGGGCAAGCAAGCAAAAAGAAAAACACTAACAGAATCATAGGAGAAATATTCTACAAGAAAAAATAAGACGAGAAAATAATTTAAATTCAAAGATAAAAAATACAGGACGTAGAACTAAGGATAATAAAGAAAAGGAGAATTAATAAATAAGCTAGAAAGGAAGTTTTCAAATTGAGTATGAAATTTTCAAATTAAAATTAATCAATTTCATAAATTTAAAATTATCATACAATTCTGAATATTTCAATTGGAAAATCTGGTTTTCATAGTGATTCTTTAAACTTTATGATTACAGAATTTTCCGTGAGCCTAACTCATTTCCAGCTTGTTCAAGGCTAGTATTACTGTAGGGAATATTCTGTAAATACTAGACAGGCTGATGATGATTCTTATATTGAAAAAAATGGTTAATTTGGTACTTTTCCTTTTAAAAATTCTCAAAGATCTATTTTTCTTCATTTTTGTATGCTTGTATTTAAACGCTTTTTAAAAAGAATGTTTTCATGTGATCCTCTTCATTCTAGAAACAGTCAATTGGAAAATAAAAACTAATTACATTTTTACGATTTAAAAAATCTTCGGTGCGCGTCTTTTAAAGGTAGAAGCATGGACAACTGTAATATGGCGATTGTGAATTCTCTTTTTTTTAAAAAAGCTCCTTCTGCTTTAACGAACACACGATCATCACGTATCTCGCGCTTCCCACTCGATTTTGTCCAAAATGCGAACTTTTCTACATTATGTTCAACTCTATTATATCAAATTTATATCATATTTATTTCTGTACCTCGAGCTGGGGCTGCTTATTAAAATATTGAAAAATAAAGTAAAAATTTTATTTTTCATGATAACTTTAATATTTATTCCTTATTTTGCATCAATTTTTATTCTAAGCTATCGTGAAAAATGTATCATTGCAATAGATATGTATTATTACAATTCATAATAATAATAATAATAAATAATATGGATTGATATTGAAAGACGTACTTTCCTTGTTTTCTCTTTATAATTAAAAAAATGCGCATCCTATATAAAAGAAATTTGTTATTAAACATTTTATTGCACTTTTTTTCGCTTTTCCAGAAATTTATCTTGTTTATTTTCAATGTTATTTTTTACGATTTAAACAAAAAATACGCTTCCTAGTCCCGAAAAAATTTGTAAATATAATTTAGGCGAAAAATTTTTTATAATAAAATGTTATTGTATGTTTTGTCGTATTTGAAAAAAAAAAAAAATTTTAAATGACATTTTTTACAATTAAAAAAAAAACTACACGTACTGTCAAATAATGATTCATAACAAATTTGTAGATATTTTTTTGATGAAAAACTTTTTGTCTATTAATTTTTTTGGTACATTTCTTCTTTTTAATGTTCTTTTTTACGATTAGAACAAAAACTACGTGCCCTATCAAAAATTGATCATTAACAAATTTGTAGATCTTTTTTGGTCAAACAACTTTTTTCATTCTTTTTTTTTCCAAAAATGTATTTTTTTTTATTTTTGATGTAATGTAATTTTTTTCGAAATGAAGAAAAACTACGCGTCCTATCAAGAAATGATTAATAACAAATTTGTAGATCTTTTATGGTTGAAAAATTAATTTTTATTATTTCTAATGTTATTTCTTACGATTAGAACAAAAGCTACGCGTCATGTCAAAAATTAATTAATAACAAATTTGTAGATCTTTTTTGGTTGAACAACTTTTTTGAATCACTTTTATCGTACCTTGTGTCTTTTTTTCAAAAAATTTATTTTTATTTTTAATGTTATTTTTTTTACGAATCAAACAAAAACTACTCGTCCTATAAAAAAATAAAAAATAATTAATAACGTAGATCTTTTTTGAGTGAACAGTTTTTGTCTAATTATTTTTTCTCATACCTTGTGTCGTTTTTCTAAAAATGTATTATTTTTTATTTTCAATGTTATTTTTTTAAGAATTCAACCAAAACTACGTGTCTTATCAAAAAATGATTAGAAAAAAATTTACAGATTTCTTCGAAGTGAACAATTATTATGTATTTATTTTTTTTCGCGATAGTCAGTTCTCACATACCTAATACCTACTCATTATGATGAGAATGTGAAAATATTTTAATCAGCATATTTTTAATTTTGCATCATCGACATTTTAGATTTTAGTTTTTACAATTTTCAACAGCCTCAGTTCAATATTAGGTGCATTTGACCGGTTGGATGCAACAACAGTGTTCTTGCATTTTCAGAAATCACTTGCTTTTCATTTGTTCTCCATGAAGTTGGGTACAAAAGAAATGACAATTTAAAAAATCTTTTTTGGGAAATTTAAAACTTTAAACAGTTTTCATTCCAAATTGTGAACGCTTAATTAATAATTCTTAATTAAGAAAGACTATTTAAATTAAAAAATTCTTTAACTCTAAACGATTTAAATTAAATGTATTCTATTTGAAAATGCAAACTTTTGAATCCATTTCTCATTTTTGGAATTATTTTTTTTTAGTTTCGTGCCTTCAACCTTTTTAAATATTAACTTTATCTTCAAAATAAATTTCGTATTTTCCTTACATTTTCTTCAAACTATTTCTCCAGCTCTCACATAAATCACCATTGCTTGTTCACTGGAAAGGAAAATGGATCTGCCGGCGGCAGTAGCGAGATATTTATATTCACCTTAATCATATAGACTTACTCTTAATTGCCCTCCACTAATTTTCTTAAGTGATCCATGAGATACGGCTGTATTCAAAGCAGAGCGCAAACTCGTATTTTATCTCAACAAAATAATTATACTCTACACCCTTCATATTCTGTGATATATGTATGTACATTATACAATTTGCTTTATTTCCTTTACCCTGCACACTTTGGAACTGGATTTGACTCCATGGTAAGAGAGAAAAAAATTAATAGATTAGGATATTAATTAGTCCTCACACAGTAAACTGCCATTCCCCAAAGGTGACACCCGGAAACAAATGAAGACACAATGAAAAATTTCATTATTCAAAATAAGATGAAAAAATTTCACACGAATAGTTTTCTGTTCTACCTTCTTCTTTGTGAGTTTTTTTGCGTAGGTACCGTGAACTGGGACTAAGCGGCGCACCCTTAATTTTGTATTTAAAACACGATATTGCTTCTCCTAGATTTTACAATTGAATTTTAACAGTTATTAGTTGTAAGCCTCTATAATTTTTCCTAGAAGAAGCAAATATCGCCTTCAGCAATGCAGAATGAAGGGTGCGCCGCTTAGCCTCAGCTTACAGTATATTTTTATTATTCTTGATCTTACAAGATGAAAAACAAATCTTTTTAGACTCCCCCGGTAAGACTCAAAATCTAGATTAGTTTTCAAGAAATTATTTTTTTACGTCATCAAAAAATTGTTTTTCTTCACTTAAAAAATGTGTGTGTAAGATTTCAATTTTCAAGAATTCCATTCACCTTTTTATTAGAGCAGAAATTTATGATAATTCATACAATATTTTATAAATAAACAAAAATTCTATTTGCAAATTTTATAATAATTTTGTGTAATTTTTGATTTTAGGAAAGAAGTGGCGAGGCTTGACGCCACAGGACAGGAGACCCTACGTGGAGGAGGCTGAGAGGCTGAGGGTGATTCACATGCAGGAGCACCCGAACTACAAGTATAGACCGCGTCGAAGGAAACACACAAAAAGGGCCCCTGGCGCCCCCTCTTCGCCCCCCTCGGCGACAAACGCCCCTGGAAATAGGGCCAACCCTAACACTGCCGCTATCCATCATTCCATGTGAGTTCGTCCACAGAATCCTCCTTAGAGGATGAATAATACATGAGGCTATAAAGAACTGCTAAAAGTAAATCGCAACTAGTTTTTTTGGTCCCGAAATCCATTGGCTTCTTTTTATTCAGTCGCTTTTGCCATCTATAAACTTTTTGTATCTCAGAGATTGATTTAGAGTTTCCTAAACCTATAATCTGAATAATTCAACATTTATTTTTTTCTTTTATTTGAGATTATTAGTTTCTTTATGGACAGTAGTTACAACAGTAATCTCCTTTACCGATAATAGGTAAAACCTGGTCCTGCTTTGCCAAAGTCTAAAAAGACCAATATTTTACTACAAATTCATCCTTCGTGGATGATAAATAAATGAGGTTAAGAACCGCCAAGAGTAATTCGAGTCTCCTATTAATAGGTCATATCAATTATAGGATATTTTAGCTTTTTATAGCGGAGGGAGTTCAAATAGAAGTATTTTATTTACCCACAGTATTTAGAACGGATTCTTCTTTACCGACTAATTTTTTATGAACATGTAGTTAATGGTAAATGCTAGCAATCTGCTTTATTGACAACAGGTAAAAATCTGACCTTCTTTATCACCTGTTGCTGAAAAAGAAAGAAAAATGTTCTTCATAAAAAACTTCTCTTCTTATATTGATAAAAGAAAAGTGATTTGTGCTGAATTTCCTTTTAAGCGCAGAAACACAACATTTACTATTCGTAATTCATTATTCATAATGGATTCTTTGAAATCATGTTATAATTTTCGTTATTTTTCAGATAATTAGGGCCTATTTCTGTTTTAAATCAAATCTGAATTCGGAGTGAAAAATTATATATATATATTATATAACAAATATAACAAATATGTAATTCTAGTATTTATAAAGTAAAATGAGGGAATTCAATTTTGAGGTTAACGCCTGGTTCCAACACCCTTATGGGCATGTGACACTTATCCGATTCCTACTTTACCGACATTTTTTTGTGGATCATGCCAATTCCAGATGAGATGAGATATCAAACTGAAAGTTTGGAAAAATAAAGAAAAGTGACTAAGGAACGTTTATGTACTAATATATTTTTACAATTACAAAAAAAAAAAAATTGTTGGAAATTTTTTTTTTGTAGTAGTGAAAATTTATTAGTACATGAACGTTCCTTACCTTCTTTTCTATATTTTCTCAAACTTTCAGTTTGATATCTCTTCTCGTGTGAAATTGGTATGATTCACAACAAATGTCGGTAAGGTAGGAATCGGATAAGTGTCGCATGCCCTTAAGGCCATGTGACGAGAGGGTCAAGGTGACCGGATTCCTGCCTTACCGACAGTTTTTTTATTTCCTAACTTATTTTCACACGAATAGCCACATCGAGATGAAAATTTGGGATTATAAATAAGAAGCACTAAGAAAGGTGGGTCTGGTCCTAAATTTTAATAATCATGAAAAAAGCAAAAAAAAATAATTTACAAAAAAAACTTATTTTCATAATTATTAATATTTATGACCAGACCCACGTTTCTTAGTGCTTCTTATTTAGTATCCCCAATTGTCAACTCGATGTGGCGCTTCGTGTGAAAATAAGTGAGGAAATAAAAAAAGTGCCGGTAAGGTGGGAATCTGGTCACGTGACTCACTCATCACATGGCCTTGAAAAAAAATGTTTTCTTTTACCCACAGTAGTAAAACCAGAAAATTCTACTTTGCCGACAGAAGTAAAATTATAATATTACTTTTGATCTTTTTATGTATAATAATGTCATTTATAAAAATAAAATTCACTGGTATTACTTGTAAAGGGAGAGTTCACATATCAGATAACGTTTTTGGGCGTAACAAAAAATGACCCCCCTCCCACCCCGTTCAATGTTACGTAATATGTGAACTTTCCCAAAGTAGATTTTTCTTCGCAATCAGTAATCAGATAATCACCTCGAAATTGGATTTTTAATGAAGTTTAATGATTTTAAATTTTACTTTATTGACATCAGTTGAAAGAGAATACTTTGTTGCCATTACTTAAAACAGTTTTTTTCTTTGCCAAGTGATGTTGCCGGTAAAGTAGGTTGTTTCTTAACCCGCAGTCGGCGTGAATGGATTATTTCTTGATACAACCGATTTAAATTTAAATTTTTCTTTTTTTTAAGGTCGAAAATGGATAGTTATCAAGGAATGTCGCAAATGGCTTGGGGAGGGCACTCCCCAATGTCTTCCCTGTATCATCCGCAACAGCAACAGCAGAGCATCCAAGAATACAAATCTGAAACTAATTCTATTTACGGGAGTCCCTATACGCCGATCATCCACACACCCGACATCACACCTGTTGCCAGTCCCGAACCCGATGGTAAATAAATACATTAATTGGTAAAAACAGGTAATTGTTAATAAACAATAGTTTACTTTAAAGAAACATGAATTTTTGACAAATTAGCCGATGGACATATGCCTTCGTCCCAAAATCAAGACCAGGATCGAGACGTGATGGAACGTACATCTAAGCAACATAGTGAGATTTCCGAACAAACAAAACGTTACTCTTTCATGAACGAGAATCAAATGCATCCCCCTCATAGTGTGGGTATATCATCTTGTCCTGGTACTGGAGGTTACACAGATACCTTAACTTATAAGAAGGTATGTTAAAAAACATTTCTTCTTGAAATAAATATATTATTTAATATAATATAATTTAAATAAATATTGTACGCAAATGATGTAAGCGTTGGTGTAAATTGAAAAAAAAAAAGTTCCTGCAGCGGGAATCGAACCAGAGATCCTGCACATTCCAGACCAGAACTCTATTCACTACGATTCTTTAAAAAAATCAGTGAGGAGGCACAGAAATTGATTAATAAATTTCAATTTCCATGTAAATATAGATTCATCTGCATTCTGTATTAAATTCAAACTCCCCTTTTGTAGGTGAGTTATCTGAATTTCGAGAGGCACAGCTCGAGCATAGCGGCTGTGGGAATAGCGAACGGGATGATGGTCTCGTGCAACAAATTGCGGTCTGGATTCGAAAATGTCGGTTCGGTGACTGGGACATTTTATCCGCCAGTTGCTTCGCCTCACGATCAATCTATTCACTACAATACAACTTCATCTGCAAAATCGAGCTACTCCATGCAGTCGGGAGTTGAGAGCGGATACAACACGGTCCAGTGCAATAGACAACAGAATATGGGACATCGAGTCAGCGAAGGCTGTTCAGGTAATTTTTTTTCTTCAATTTCTGTCTCGAATCTGCTGGAAATCTGCCCCAAATTTGAAAGGAGATTCTTCACTTCAGTCAAATTCGATTGCCCTACCTAATTATTTTTTTATTCAACAGGGGTTTCACATAGATACCAACTCCAACATCACCAAGAGTACCAAGAGAGCACATCATCTCAACAGCAACAACAACAGCAGCAGCAACAACAGCAGCAGCAACAACAGCAGCAACAACAGCAGCAGCAACAACAACAGCAGCAACAACAGCAACAAATGTCTCATATGGAGACAAATCTCCACGATGAAGAACAAGAACATGCCCTCCAATTAGAAAAATATTTCAAATACTCCCATCCCTCATCAATTGGCCATTCAAGCCTATCTTCTCAAAATCTCCTTGACAGCAATCACAACTACGCAAGTGATTTGCGTTATTATTCCCCACAGCAGACTCAACTGGACGTATCGAACTCTCAGTGTATTATAGACGAACAAAACAAAGAGAGTCATGGTTCCAGTGTTGGAATCAGTCACATGGAGCAACAGTATCATCAGGCCCTGGATGCCTCTAAATATCAGGAACATCAACAACAACAGCAGCAGCAACAACAACAGCAACAACAAACTCAGAATATAGAACACGTTTCTAAATCCGATGACGATTTTAGCGTGATTCTTGCAGATGTTCGAAAAACTTGTTACAGTAGTTAGGGTATTTTTATTTTTATCTCAGAAAAGAGAATATCGAAAATTTTCTGACTTTCGGGATATTCTTTGCTAATAAACTGTGTCCCGAATTTTGGGATATTTTCGTGTGAGGGAGATGCAATTACAGTAAACTAGTTACAGAAACGAAACGATTGTGATTTTTCGGTAATATATAATTGAGGAAATTTCTTTACTGACTGTCGCTAAAGCTGATACTGCATTATCGGCGATAGGTTGAACAGAAATTATATTTACCGACAGTCGGAAAAAAAGAGTACATCTAGCGGCGGCCGGTAAACCAGAATTTGTCTTCACCTACAGTTGGCAAAACTGAATCTGATTTTTTCACTGAAAGCCGGCGAAAGTGAATTCATCCTTCTTGACGGGCAGTCGGTAACATTATGCAATTTTATAAAGTTTTTCTTTATTGTTTTAAAATTGAGCGTCGTTCAATTAGTGTACAAATAGAGACTCGTAGCAGGTTAAGTGCGGCAGTATGGCCTTAATTTTTCTTAACTACACCTACACTTTAGGGTTACGCGTTTAAGTTCATCCAGCAGGCATGTAGTTGATAATAAAAATGATCTCGATCGATGGACTGACCTGCACTTTCTGCTCTTCGATTTCGACCAATGAGCCTCTAAATGAAGGTCTTTTTGATCATCGTACTTAATATTTATAGAAAAGTAATACATGAATAAAAACAAAAATTATGGGAAAAAGAAGCCGGTTTCTCTTAGATAGAAAATTTAGGAACGAGAAGATTGTAAGAGAAATTGCAGGAATTGTGCAACTTCGACTCCTTTTTGGAAGCTGTCCCTTTTTTAAGACTGGGTGCGTTCACGAAAGAAAAGACGATTGCGTCTCGCGTACTTTATTTTTATTAAATACTTATAAAAAATATGTGTATATAAGTTACAACATCGTATGTAAAGCGTAAATAATATTTTAAAGTTATGATACGAACTAGGAGCGACAATAAAGAGGAGAGGTTTCCTCTCATTTTTAGTAAGCCCTTGGGCCTTTCATTTTTCATTTAAAAAATCCTTTCTTCCTGATAAAAACATGATAAATAGGAAAAAATGTAGAAATAACTTTGAATATGTATATACATTGATTATTTTGGAATTAAAATATTTTATGATAATCCAGAGGTTAACCTCGAGCAATTTTGATCTACACCTGATTTCAGAAATTCAAAGAACTTAAAAAGACATAAGGGAATTCTACAAAATCCAAGGAAATTCATCAGAAAATAAGAGAAGACAAAGGAAGTCTAAAGAATCTCTGTGAATTAATACTAATTCAATGTAATTCATAAGAATTCACAAAGGATCCAATAATTCTTTTGTATATAGTTGATTTTATTTCATTTATTCAAAAGAATTCAAAAGAATTGAAGGGACTTCGAAAGTATTTCAGGGAATTCAAACAATTAATAAAGGATTAAAGGATTTTTCTGTATATAGCCCACTTTATTCCATTTACTCAAAAGAATTCATGTAAACTCGAAAGAATCTAAGGGGATTCGAAAGAATTAGGACAAATTGAAGAGAATTTAAAATAAGTATACCATTAAGCCATTTCCCTTTCAGGGTAGGCGTGACACTACCCGATTTGGGTAGTGTTTCTAGGTGGATAGTTTCTTGTAGTAGTAAATAACTACAAGTGTGGTCTCACCACACCCACGATATGCCAACAGCACGCAGTATTCTCGAATGGTCACCCATCAAAGTACTAAAATAATAATAATAATACTAAAATAATTCCAAGAAAATCAAAAGTGTTCAAGAAAATAAAGGAGAATTTTTAAAAAGTTTAAGAAAATTCAAAACAGTTTAGGGGCATTCTAAAGAATTCACGGAACTTCCGAAGAATTCAAGGGAATTCAAAACAATCTAAGAGAGTAAACAAGAATTCAACAGAATACAAGAGGATTTTAAAAAAGTTCAATAAAATTCAGAACAGTTTAAGGGAATTCAAAAGAATTCAAGGAAATTCAGAAGAACTCAAGGGAATTCGAAACAACCCAAGAGAAAATTCAAAACAATCCAAGAGAGTACAGAAGAATTCAAGAGAATACACGGGAATTTGAAAAAAGTTCAAGAAAATTCAGAACAGTTTAGGGGAATTCAAAAGAATTCAAGGGAATTCGGAATTATTTCAGAGAATTCAATGAAGTAATAAAGGATTAAAGGATTTTTTCGTATATAGCTTATTTTATTCCATTGATTCAAAACAATTCGAAAAAATCTAAGGCAATATGAAAGAATTAGAAGAAATTCAAGGGAATTCAAAACAATCCAAGGAAATTCAAACGAATCCAAGAGAGTACAAAATAATTCAAGAGAATACAAGAGAATTAAAAAAAAGTTCCAAGAAAATTCAGAACAGTTTAGGGGAATTCAAAAGAATTTACGGTAGTTCGGAAGTATTTCAGGGAATTCAAAGAATTAATAAACGAATTAAGAATTTTTTTCATATTGTATATTGCCCATTTTAGTCCATTTATTCGAAAAAATTCCAAAATTTTTAGGAAATTTGAAGGAATTAGAACAAAATTTAAGGAAATTCAAAAGAATCCAAGAGAGTGCAAAATAATTCAAGAGAATACAAGGGACATTTGAAAAAGTTCATGAAAGTTCAGAACAGTTTCGGGAAATTTAAAAGAATTCAAGGAAATTCAGAAGAATTCAAGGAAGTTCAAAATAATCCAAGGGAATTCAAAACAATACAAGAGAGTACACAAGAATTCAAGAGAATACAAGGGAATTTTATGAAAGTTCAAGAAAATTCAGAACAGTTTAGGGGAATTCAAAAGAATTCAAGGGCATTCGGAATTATTTCAGGAAATTCAACGAATTGATAGAAGGTTAAAAGACTTTTCTGTATATAGCTTATTTCACTCCATTTATTCAAAAGAATTCTAGAAAATTCGAAAAAATCTAAGGAAAATTGAAAGAATTAGAATAAATTCAAGGGAATCCAAAATAATCCAAAGAAAATCAGAACAATTCAAGGGAATTCGAAAAAGTCCAAGGAAATTCAACAGAATGCAAGAGAGTACAAAATAATTCAAGAAAATGCAAGGAAATTAAAAAAAAGTCCAAGAAAATTCAAAACAGTTTAGGGAAATTCAAAAGAATTCAAGATAATTCAGAATCAGCTGTACATCCGAATTCAATAGTGGTTAACCCCTCGATGAAAATACATAACTTGAAGAAAGAAAATTTTTACATTCATTGAAATTAATCTTTCGGTATAGATCTACGAAAATTGGATACAAAAGTTGATTTTTGGGGTGTATATACATTTATATGTTATATACAATTTATCAAGAATACTAATTTTTGAATTTTTAATTGATGACTTATTCAAAAATTAATATTCTGACACTTTATTGTGCACACAGAGCGAGTTAAGCAGATTTAGAGTATTTACAGGGAAGAGTATTTTTTTTCTATTACGAAAAAAATTTAATTTATATTAATTGTTTAACAAACATGTACGCACTTCCATGTGCGTAACTTAATTTTAATAAGTACAAAATAAAAATATATTAAAAGTTTTTCTAAGAAATTAATTAAAATAATCGCTCTGTGTGGGATAATCGTGTAAAAAACACACAACTTCTATTGGGAATGACGGTCGACCATTTCGCCATCTGGTGCCAAAAATAAAAACTAGAAAGAGTAGGTGGAATTTTATAGATACATTTGAATTTTTACATAAAAGTATTTATACGGAAAATTTTGACATAAAAGTGTTTATGTGAAGTTTAAAACAATGATTGAATATTAAAAATAAGTCTTTATCCAAAACTAAGTGTTTCAGATCGAATTTCCATCTTATACAGTTAACAATTTTTTTCTAAAACAAACAATTATTTTACTATGTCTTGTAAGTTCCAATGAAAAATTTGATCCAGATTTTGCAAAGAATATGAATAATAGACGACTGGAATTGAAATACGAATACTAACCTAACTTTTAGGTTAGATTATGTAGATAGTAAGTATTTAACGTATAAATTAATAAAAATTTACTTTCAGTTCATGTTTGCTTTGAATTAAGTTCATTTAGGTACAATAGTACACTAATTATTTTGTTAGAAAAAAATTTTTGTCAAAAAAGTTTTTTTTTTCATTGTATAAGATGTAAATTCCATATGAAACAATTTGTTTTTGTATGAAGATTTATTTTTAGTATGCATCATTACTTTAAACTCAACACAAATATCGCAAAAATAATTTGATAAACAATAAACAAATTAAATGCATCTCTAAAATTCTACCTACTCTTTCTGGTTATTATTTTTGGCACCAGATGACGTATCGCAATCGAACCATTCCCAATTCTTAAACCTTAACTAGATAACACGTATTGACTCGTTTGCATTTTTGTTACTTCTATTCCATAACCGTAGTTACTAAACCCTGGAATCGCTATTAGAGAACATTTAAGGGAATGCAGATTAGCTTGTTTTCTTATTGGACAGAAATGTGACAGTCTTTTTATGAATCCTCGTTATGATTAGAAATAGTTTCCCACTTCAACCTTAAAATAACTTTTAAAGAGAAAAAAAGAAATAGAAAAAGAACGGAATGATTTAGTAAACGCGGCAAGGAATGTCGGGCAGTCCTAAATGCAAAATTGATAAATAAATTTGACACACGATAGTATTAACTTTTCGCATTTCGATGAAAGTAGAGAGAAAAATTATAAATCTCTGTAACCGAACACCTATAAGCCCGGGTTTTCACATGATTCTTAGGTTTTTTTTCGTATGACTAACTACGAAATTCGGAGTATGAAAAGAACTACAAAAGGTACAAAATCGTGAATTTAGGAAACCCTGAGGTGTCATTCATCCCAGAGACAATTTTGCTTCATTCTTGAGTAGTAGGAGAAAATGAAGCACTTTTTGCAAGTTTTTATACCGCATCGGTACATGTTGCTCGATTTTTTATTCTCACCTTTTCCTTTGCAAAATTTCAGACCACAGGGATACCAACCAATGCAGAGTTCCAGGGAACATGTACAAGGAGCCCAAAGATTGGAAGTGTCTGAGCATTTCGATATTAGGTAGGTTTTCGTGTCGTTCGAATCTGGACGGGTGGAGGAAAAACTTTGGACTGCTGCATTTAAGGCTACTTCAGATGATCCTGAAATAAAGAAACGTATTGATATTGTAATTTTGTGCGCTTCAGGATAAATAAGATAGTGATTTTCTCATGATTCGAAATTTAATTAAACAGCAGCGGTCCATGTGCAGCAGGGTGGATAAAAAAAATCTTGTAAATTGAAAACGCCTTAGCACAGACAATTTTCCTTTTGGGTCCCTCATAACGTGTACAAAATTTGAAATGAATCGATTAATATCTTGCGGTTGAGCGGAGTCGAAATAGAATTTAAAACAAATTTAATAGCAGACTTTTGGAAAAATCGTGAATGTTATTTTTGTTTCCTAATCTGCATAGGATAAATTTAATTTTTTATGGAGACCTGAAGATCGAAAAAAAATCTAGTAGCTCTAAAAATTATAAATAATTTTTTTTCAGCATATAAAAACTTTCGCTTGTTCAAAATGTACTTCCACAAAAATTGAGGAGATCAGATCATTAAAATAGACGAAATAATTTCAAAAATTCAGCAACTCGTCATTTTTAACGATCTGATCTTCTCAATTTTTTGTAAGAGCATTTTGAACATAAAGTTTTTCTATGCTGAAAAAAATTATTTATAAATGTTAAAGCTTTCAGAATTTTTTCATTTTCAGGTCTCCATTATTATTATTATTATTATTATTATACCATTAAGCCATTTCCCTTTCGGGGTAGGCGTGACTTGCTCGGTTGGAGAATAGTAGTGTGCATATGGGTATATAGGTATAAGGTAGGTAGGAATATAGGTATGAGGTGGATAGGTATATAAGTGTTAGGTATATATATTTTAGATTGATCTGGAATTCTCGTGTTATTTATTTAAATGACACGTTTACTCCGCAACACTGCTCCGACCCAGGTTGCTGATCAATCTCTCTAGCGATCACCCCAAGTGAAGAGCCTCACAAAATTGTTATGTATGGTTCTCCACTTGGGCCCATTAGTATCCAAGATATTTGTTTCAGGCGTCATTCATTCTACTGTCACTCTGTTTACAAACTATTTGTCGCCACACTTTTCTGTCCTGGCATACTACTCTAGCTTCCTTCACGTCCATGCATTTTTTCATGCAAGCTCTTGTGTTCCTATGGCTTCTTATGTCTCTACGGATCAATGTCTCATTTACAGATTCTAACCATTCTTTCGGTGGTCTTCCTCTGAGCATTCTGCCATTTACTTTACCTTTATACACTTGTTTGGTCAGTCGTTCATCTTTCATTCTTTCAAGATGTCCGAACCATCTTAACTGATTTCTTTCCCATGTGTCAACTATTGTCTCTTTTGCACCACATTCTTTGAGGATTGTCTCGTTTCGGACTTTGTCCATTAGTGTTTTCCCGCATATTATGCGCAGAGGTTTCATGCCGATCGCGTTAATTTTACTCCTGTCCTTTTCTTGACAGGTCCATGTCTCGCTACCGTATAGTACAGTCGGTACGAATATAGAATTGTGTATGGCCATTTTAGCTTTTTTTGATATGTTTTTATTTGTTAGGATGGACCCTGCTCTACCGATAACCTGTTTACCCTTATTTATGCACCTATCTAACTCCCCATCTATTTTTCCGTCGCTAGTGAATAGACTACCTAGATATACGTACTTGTCAACTTGTTCTAATCTCTCCTCATTTAGGACAATGTTGCACATTGTTTTCTCACTCTTTCCCCCAAACACCATGATTTTTGTTTTATTTACGTTAATTTTGAGTCCCATGTCCTTCATGCTTGTATGAAGTTTATTCAACATTCTTTGCAAGTCCTCGACTGATTCTGCCATAACAATCTTGTCATCTGCGAAAGCTAACCCACGTACCTTGACTGTTTGGAGATCTACACCTTCTTCGTCGAAGAGTGCAGTTCTTAGACACTTATCCATGAATATGATAAATAGCCACGAGGACATAACGCATCCTTGTTTCACGCCTTGCGTAATATCGAACCAGTCACTCAGTTTCCCGTTTACCCTTACGCTCGCTTTACTACCTGTATATATTGTTTTTATTGCTTGCAGGAGCCCTCCATTTACTCCGTATTCTTTAAGAACTTCCCAAAGTTTACTTCTATTTACCGTGTCAAATGCTTTTTCTAGGTCAATAAATGCACAGAAAACTTTCTTTCCTACTCTCAAGCTTTTTTCTGTGATCTGTCTTAGGCTAAATATCTGATCTGTACATGATCTTCCTGGCATAAATCCACTTTGGACTTCCCATATTTTTTCTTCTGTGATTTCCATTACCCTACGAATAAGTATTTTTGAGTATATTTTACTTACGGTACTTAGTAGGCTGATACCTCTGTAATTACTGCAGTTGTTTTTATCTCCCTTTCTTTTGTATATTGGTACGATAATCGCTTTTTTCCAATCGTCTGGGACTTTCCCCGTCTCGATACATAAATTTATTAATTCGCACAACCTGTGAGGTATGTACTCGCCACCGTATTTGAGCATTTCAGCACTAATACTGTCTATGCCAGCAGCCTTACCGTTTTTCAAGTTCTTAATTATGTCTCGGACCTCAGTGACACAGACTTTTTCAATTGGGTTTTCTAATGCATTATGTTCTATGTCGCAGTTTTGTTGTCCTATATCTTCACCTCCTAATAGTTCTTTAAAAGAGTCTTTTAAAGCGTCTACTATCCCGTCTATATCATATAGCATTTCACCTTTGCTGTTTCTCATGCTAGCAAACTCTGTACTTTTACTTTCCTTCAACTGTTTATATAGTAGTTTCAATATTCCTCCAAAGCCGTTTTGTATTTTGTTCTCTTCTTCTGTTCTGATTTTTTCTTTACTCTCCTTGACTAGTCGTTTCATTTTCCTCTTTTTGTCTTTGTAATCATTTTTGAGTCTATTTCTCTCCTCATCGCTAAGACCTGTCATGTTTAATGTTCTCTTGTGCGCTTTTTTCTTTTCTCGCTGGGCTGCTTGAATTTCATCATTCCACCATGCATCACCAGACTTTCTTCCTACCACTGCCGTACCACACACTTCAATTGCAGTTTTAACAATGATATCCCGTAATAAAGCCCACGCGCCCTCTATATCTTTATTGCTCGTAAGCGCTTCCCAAGTTGCCCTATCTATGCGTTCGCTTAACTTATTTTGAAACTCTATTCGCACTTCCGGTTTCTGTAAATTTTCAATCTTTATTCGAGTTTGTTTCGTTTTTTCTGTTCTCTTTCTTTTCCATCCCCGGCCTAAGTTTATTTTAGAGATTAAAAGATAATGATCAGTATTGCATTCGGAACCCCTCATGACTCTTGTATCTTTGACTAGTTCTCTTAGTCTTTCATCCGCAATAACGAAGTCAATTACACTGCGGTTATTTCCTTTACACCAAGTGTACGTGTGGATCATTTTATGTCGAAACCAAGTATTGGTAATAAATAGGCCCGTTTCTAGGCATAAGCTAACTAATTTTTCCCCGTTATAATTTTTTCTTGGATCCCCAAATTTACCTAGTACCCTTTCTGTATCTGTATCCTGACGTTGAACGCCGACCCATCCGTTCATATCTCCTAGCAGAATTATTCTTTCACCTTGATCGCAAGTACTTATTGTGTCATTTAAAGTGTCCCAGAAAGCGTCTTTGACTTCTCGCGGCTCACTGTCAACTGGGGCGTAGCACGCTATGATAAATAACCTTCTGATTCCTACCTTCATTCTAGCCCACAACAATCTGGGAGATACAAAATCATGATCTTTGAGATGCTGTCTTGCTTTTTTATTCATAATTAAACCGATCCCTTGACTACGATTTGATTCACTACCTACTCCTGACCATATTTCAAAACCGCCTTTCAACACCCCATTTTCTATGTTTCTACTTTCGCAACCCTTTTTCTTCATCTCAGGTACACATAAAATATCTAGTTTCCTTGCATGCATAGTTTCTCGTAGTTCTCTTATTTTAAGGTCATTCACTCCTCTAGCATTCCAGACACCCAGTCTCCATTCATCGCCTGAAATTCGACCTTTACGTTTACCGTGTGTATGCATTTTGTCGATCCAAGTTTCAGTCCATTCCGAGGCTACTTTATTGTTTGTATTATTCATGTTTAGATTGTACACCCAACTA
>CAKNYM010050218.1:212051-225371 GCA_932195095.1 Andricus curvator
TGCCCCTTTGGCATCAATTGAAATTATTATCAGCAAAAACTGGGCGGATTTTTGAATTAGGTTGGTTTTGTTGAATTTTAAAAATATTTAGGGGCAGCTTGGGTGAGTTTTATATCTGATGAGGGGTTGAAAGTGCTTTAAGAAGTTTTTAGGGTTGTACGCAACTATTTTCTGTCATAAAATATCAGCTTTCATGCATTTAAAAATAAAATTATTTTTCGTTATTGATTAATGCGTTAGGAACTTCAGACTCATTGTTTAAGGGATGGTAAAACATCCCCTAAAATTAAGTCAAAACATATTCTTGCTATGTACGCTTACTCCACTTATTGAAAAGTCGTTTCATGCCGTAGAAGATGAATAAAAATCTCTATTTATTTTAGTTGCTAAGAAATGATTATTTACATATGTTACTTGGATGTTTAGGGTACAAAAACACCCCCAAAAACATGCTGTATACCCAAAGAATCGTTAATATTTCTAGTTCGTGGGTATGAATCTTTTGATTCGGTACGCCTGATCGTCAAAATATAAAAGTTTTAGTCAAATCTATCATAGCGTTTTTGAGGAAAAAAAATATTTTGCTAAAATAAGCATTTTTCCATTAAAATACATGTAAAAATCGAAACTTTGGACAAGTGTTTGTCTAAAAACGGTCCATCTTTCTGACATTTTTCTTTCGAATTTTTAGTTTGCAGGTTCGAAAATACAAGAAAAAATTTTTTTTAGAATTTTTTATCATAAGGCTTTTTTCTGTACATTTGGTGCGGGGTCCTTTCTAACAAAAAATCCAATATTTAATTTTGAGTTAAAAAATTAATGTTTAACCAAAGAGATGAATTTTAAACTAAAACGATGTAAAATTCAACAGAAATAGTTAAATTTTCAGTTAAGAAAATTAACTGTGAACCAACAGAAAAAAAAAACGAATTTTCCACAAAATAATTCAATACTTAACTGGAATAGTTAAATTTTCAGTGAAAAAAAATTAATTTTCTACAAAAAAACGAACTTTTTACAAAATAGTTAAATTTTTAATTAAAGAGATGAATTTTCAATTGAAATTATGAATCTTCAACCAAGTAGTTAAATTTTCACCCAAAAAGATGAATCCTTAACAAAAAGTGTACTGCTTGATATTTTAACCAAAAAATATTTTTATTTTAAATCACAAAAAGTGGAATTCAACGAAAAAAGACGATTTTGTAACCAAAAATAGAATAATTGAACTTTCAGTTAAAAAAATTAATTTCCAATAAAACAAAAAACGCATTTTCAACAAAATAGGTAAATCCAGTAATATAAGGCTACTTTTACAAATATAAAAACATTGTTATTTAATTTTATATTAAAATTGAAAAAATCAAGCACCCTCTAGAAAAAATTCCCTGACTTTAAAAGAAATTCCCTGAAATTTCAAGATTCTTCCAGGTATATCAAAATTCCCGAAAATTCTAGGTTTTCCAGACGAGTAGACACCCTGAGTCAATCAAGAAAAACATGTTTTTAATAAATAAAATTAATTAATTAATAAAATAAACAATTGTTGACAAACCTTTTATGTTATGTTATAGATAATTGTAAGAAATTATTATTACCAGGTCTTTGAATCCATTGTTTGAGATTTTCATTGCGAGTATAAGTTGAGTCTTGAGCATCGGCGCAAAGCACACCAACATGTTTCGATATGACTTTGGATTGTGATACGTCGAGAAATAAATCCATAGTGTAGTTGGCATGTCCCTTGTCCTCCTCTGCGACTCGAATCGTACCAGGATTTTTTTGTCGCAGCTTCGACATCGCGTCAGAGGAAATAAAGTCCGACTTATAAAAGTGATTTACAAAACACATCACCTGAAATTGATTCTGACCTCGCTCCTCTTCGCCCAATACCAGGGCTTTTATCACCTGCACTTCCTATTGAATTTGATTTTTTCGTTAATTTTATTTTATATTTAAAGGCTCAGATACTAATGATATTGTCAAGAGCGCCATGAATTAAACGTGGGCAGCTCGAAATAATTAGAAATAACGCAGAATTTTATAACAGGACACCCTTTATCAAAAGAAAGATACATTTTTCAATTTAAATTATCATATTTAAGCGGTAACTAGTATTACTTTGTTTTTGATCTCAGAATAAATTAATAAAATAAAAATCTCAAACTTAACAATCAGTGTTGGGTAAGTAGTTTTATAGTTTAAAAATCACAATAACTAAGATAATAATTCATAAAAACTTAATTTAAAAAGAAATCGGCATTAGTTACAGTAAATAAACATACAGACTAAAATTAAAATTAATAGACATGTCACTAATATCAGAATATCCTCCGGTATCAGATTCTTAACGGATTTTGTTTTTCACAAATCATAACTTTCAACTGATAAAATCGTTGAAAAATACTACAATGTTTCAAATTTTGGATAAAACACTTGTTGTATGATTCAATTTAAAACGCTTTAAATTCCTAACATTCCAATTAAAAATATTGCATTTTCAACAAAATAGATGACTTTTTAACAAACTAGTGGAATTTTCAACCAAAAAGGTGAATTTTCAACAGAAGAGTTGAATTTCCAACAAAGACAGATTTTTCGGTTACATTTTCAACCAAACAGTTGTATTTTTAATAAAAAAATATGAGATTTTTTTACCAAAAGAAATTAATTTTCAAACCAAAAAGAACACTTTTGCACCGAAGAGATGAATTTTAAAGCCGAAAGGATGAATTTCCAACAAAAAAGTTACTTTTCAACCAAATAGTTGGAATTTCTACAAAAATACTTAAATTGTTAATAATATACATGAATTTTTAACCAAATGATTGAAGTTTCATACCGAAAATATTAATTTTCTACAAAAAAGTTAATTTCCAACCAACTGGTTGATTTTTCTATCATTTTCAACCCAAAAAGACGAATTTTCAACAAAAGAATTAAATTTCCAACAAAAAGGTTAATTCTCAACCAAATAGTTGAGTTTTCTACCGAAATATTTGATTTTATACCTCAAAAAAAAAAAAACTTTATTTAAATAAAATAATTTAATTTTCAGCTAAGATTATGAATTTTCAACTACACAAATTAATTTTTAATAAAGTAGTTCAAGTTTCAACCAAGTAGTTAAATTTTCAACAAAATAGCGGAACACTCTACAGAAATTTTTTTATCAAAAGAGATGAATTTTCAAACAAAACCCAAAGCTTTCCAAACAAGATTTTAATTTGAAATCAAACACAGTTGAATTTAACCAAAAAAGACGATTTTTCAACAAAATAGTTGAATCCTCAACCAAATCAGATTAATTTTCTACAAAAAGAGGTGAATTTTTAACAAACAAAAAAAGATTTTTTACCAAAAGGGATAAAATTTGAAACAAAAATGCCGAATTTTGAACCATGGAAAAGACAAATTTTCTGCTACTGTTGAATTTTCAATCCAACAAGACGAATTTTCTACAAAACAGTTGCATTTTCTAAGAGAAAATATAAATTTTCAATAAACAACTACTTTTCAATCAAATAGTTACACTTTCTACGAAAATAGTTAAATTTTTAACAAAATGCATGAATTTTGAACCAAGTAGTTGAATTTTCAAACAAAATAGATGAATTCTCAACGAAAAATATAATACTTGATATTATTTAGGCCAAAAAAGATTTTAATTTGAAATGAATCACAGTTGAATTCAACCAAAAAAGACGAATTTAAAAAAAAACACAGAAAAAAAAACAGCTGAGTACTTCACCCAAAAGAGATTAATTTTCTTTTTTTCTTTTCTTTTTCAATTCTAAATAATTCATTTTCTACCCATAACTGACCCATAAATCTCCCTCAATAGGAAATATATAAAAAAAACCAAACTAACTTCAAAGTAACTAAAACTAAAGTTCCAAGTTACTGAAAAAATCGTAACTAAGTTAAGTTACAAGTTACTTTGTAAAATAGTAACGAAGTTACCCTAAAAGTTACAAATAATGTAATTTTTAAGTGACTTTGTTAGTTACTTGTAACAAGTTACTACCCAACTCTGTTAAACTACGAAAATTTTGGAAATTAAAAGAAAGAAGAAAAAACCAAGAGTCTAATGATGAAATTTGGACAACACACTCTTCCAATAATGTCTCCGTCCTATCTAAAAAAAAGTGGTGTAACGATATGTCACGAAAATCTCGCAACCATTGTTGTTGAAAATCTGATTGGCTTTTCATTACTTGAAGTTCTTTTATATTTGAAATTTTGAAAATTAAACCTACAAATAACCCTTTTTAATAATAAAAATAATAAAAAATCCTATGCAAATTGAGAACCATTTGTGCTAATTTTTAAACAATCTTGGGCGACTAAAAAATAGTTTAATATAAAATCATAAGGTTTCGAAGAAGACTAAAAAGTGTAGGTTATGTTAGGTCTTTTTTACTAAAAAAAAATGATCATCAACATTCGCAAATTTCAACAATTTTAGTTGATGTCAGCGTTTTACACCAGAAATGTGTATTTTTAATACAAAATTATTAGATTTCAAATATTGAAATTTTTTATTCACAATTTACGTTTTTTGGTTTTGTTAGCGGTATTTTAACAAAAATAATTAGATTTCGAAGGTTAATAATTTTTACAATTTGCAATTTTTTAAAAGTTTCAGGTTATTAAAATTTTTCGCAGAAAATCGGTTATTTTGAACAAAAATTATTCAATTTAAAAAAAGATGTACAATTTTGAAAAATTTTCTGTTAGGTTATTGTTTTTAGTTGGAAATTCTTGGTATTTTTAATGAAAATTATTAGAATTCAAAGAATATTCACAATTTTTAACAACTTTAGGTTATGTTGATGTGTTTCAACTGTAATTTGTAACTTTCGACAAAGAATCAATAGACCTAAATCCACCGATTTTTTAAAAATAATTAAATTGATAAGCTTGCATAATTTCGGTTTTTAGTGGTTTTCGTCGGAAATTGAAATTTTTATTAAAAAATAATTAGTTTCCAAAGAAGATTGATAATTTTGAAAGAATTTTAGGTTACGTTATAATTTCACATCGAAATTTTGGTTTAAAATAAAACTTATAAGCTTGCATAATTTTTGATTATGTTATAATTTTTCATCAGAAATTGAAATTTTAATGAAAAAATGATTATTCACCATTTTTTAACACTTTTAGGTTACGTTCAAATTTTACATCGAAGATTTTTGATGAAAATAATAAAACTTATAAGCTTGCATAATTTCGAATTCTGTTAGTGTTTTTCGCCGGAAATTGAAATTTTTATTGAAAAATAATTAGTTTCCAAAGATTTTCAAACAAAATTATTATAATTTGAACAAGATTTAGAATTTCATAACAATTATGTTTTTAACTCGTTGAGGTCACACCTCTAAATAATAACATTTCGGTCACTTGCGGTCCAATGACTGATATTTCGCCGTAAAATCTTTTCTGGGCATATCTTAAGGTCTCTTCTTTATGATACACTAATTTTCTTTTGTTAAATTAGAATTTAACATGAGGAACAGATTTGAATAAAAATATACGTAGTTCTAAAATCGGTCTGGGGTAGTTTGGACCCCAGGTGACTTCAATGGGTTAATAATTTCAAGTGATTGAGGACACTATTTATCGATACATATTAGGAATATGTGAAAATCATTTCTTCTTTCACTCAGAAAAATTAATTTTAAAATTAAGAGAATGACAACTGCATAAGGACCATTTGGTTTTCCGTTCTCAAAGACAGAAAATAAAAAAAAAATGTTTTCACCTCTCTGAAATCTTAGATAATTTTCTATAATTTAGTGCAAAAATAATTTTATTAGCATATCAAAAAAGACATATTTTGCAAATATTTCAGTCATAAAAAAAGTACTTTATATATTTTTATATATAGAAAATTTTTTGACCTAAATGTTTCTCGAATTTTATAAAAATGTTATGTTTGAAAACCTAGCGCAGAAAACGTTTTTTGATCAACCTGTACAATTTTACTTTTGGTCCTTATTCAGTTGTCATTCTCATGCCTTCAATTTCTGTCAAAAGATTTGCAAAAAACAAAATAGGTCAAGCCAATGGATTTTGAATTGCGGAAAAACGTTCAATTAAAATCAAAGAGATCACGGTCATGGGATTTATAAAATAAAGACCTATCATTGTGGAAACTAAAAGGATTGAAAAAAAATCAACTTTTCTGGTTTCAAGTGAAATAACTAGGGCGATTTTAAATTCCTAATTTTTCTTTTTTTTAGGTTAAAGTCAAACTTGATAAATGTTACAAAGTTACCTCAATAAAGAATGTTATTTTAAATCAAGTGTATGTGAATACTTACATTTCTGAAATCAATTAACTGTGTGACCAAAGTTCCATCGGATCTTTGGAATTCCAATGTTATTGTGTCTTCCGTCACATTGGATGAAATAGTTTCTAAAAGAATGTCCCCTCCCTGGAAAATTATTAATTTTCAGTAATGAATCAGTTAAAAAAATTTGTGAATAAATAGGTAGATAAAACATTATGTTACTCTAGCAGCTGTAGATATATAAAAATTATTTACTTCGCGTAGTAAAGAAACTAAGAATTTACTTTATATTTAAATTAAATCTTAGATTGTAAGCGACACTATATTACTGAATTAAAAGTACAGAATGTTTACACTTTATGTAATTTATAAGTATCTAATTCAGAATATTTTTATTTCAAAATGCTTCAATCTAAAATTAATAGATTTTGAACGCTTTCAATTAAATTTTGTTTAATTCCTGACAGTTTTAATTAAAAATTATCCAATATCTAACACCTTCATTTTCAAAAGTTTACATCTGAAATTATTACATTCTGAAGGATTTTAATCTAAAATCGTTCAACTATTATGGCTTCCGTTTTCAAATTGTACAATTTTTAACGACTTAAATTTGAAATCAAACAAAGTTTGAATTTTTTAATCTATATTTATTCAAGTTTTGAATGATTAAATTGAAATTTGTGTAATTTTAAAGTCTGCACTTAAAAAGTGCAATTGTGTTTGCATTTTAGTCAAAATTGTACAATTTCAAACGCTCGAAATTATTAATATTTTCTCAAATTATTTAATTAAATCTGAAGTATTAAATTTGAATATAAAATGTAGAAATTATTTGCATTAGCAAGAAATGTAAAGAAGGTAAAAAAAGAAAGGAAAAAAGAGAAAACAATTAATTAAAGAAACTTATTAAAAATGTGAAAAGAGTGATTAAATGTGACGTTTTGTTTTAGTAACAGGGTGGCGATTCGGCGCACGATTTCAAATTCCCGGTCAAGTTTTTTAATTTTCTCCGTCAACTAAAAGTAATATATTCATATTTGCCGCGAAACGCAAACATTTATTTTTATTCATGACGTTCATTCTAAACATCCTTTAGCAGAACAGAGCAAAACATGGCAAAATAAATAAATTTTGAAACAAATACTTGAATTTTCCACTAAAAAATATAAATTTCCAACACAAAATCTAACAGTTAAACTCTTAGTTGAAAAAATTAATTTTGAACAAAAAAAAATGGATTTTCAAGAAAATAGTTCAATTTTCAAGCTGACTGATGAATTTTCAACAAAAATGATGAATCTTCAACTGGAATGGTGGAATTTTAATCCATAAATACGAGTTTTCAACTAAGACAATGAATCTTCAACTGAAATAGTTGAATTTTCAACAACAACAAAATCATTTTTACTCAAAAGGATAAATTCAAAATCAAAACTTAAATAATTAAATTTTGAGTTAAAAAAATGAATATTCAACCAAACAGACGAATTTTCAACTTGAACTATGTAATATTTAATTTGAATAAGTTGAAATTTCAGTTTAAAAACACTTTCCACAAAAAAACTAACTTTCAACAAAAAAGGAAAAACTAACTTTCAACAAAATAGTTACATTTTCAAATAAAATGATGAATTTTCAACTAAAATTTTAAAGCTTTAACTGGAATAGTTCAATTTTAAACCGTAAAGATGAATTTTCAACTAAAATTAAGGATTTTTAACTAGAATAATTGAATTCTAGACCAAAAAGATGAATTTTCAATCAAGAAGATTAATTTCTACCAAAAAAGATGAATTTTCAACAATTTGAAATAATGAAATATTCAACTGGAATAATAGTTACATTTTTGGTTAGAAAACAAAATATTTTTCAACCAAAGCAGAAACAAATTTTGAACAAAGCAGTTAAAATTTCGGCAAAAAATTCCTTTTCATTCAAAGAAAAAACAAGTTTTCAATCAAACAGCTCATATTTTAACCAAAGAATTAAATTTTTAATTAAAATCATTAAGCTTTCAACCAAAAATGGACGGTTAAATTTTCAGCGAATTTTTCACAAAGTACATAAATTTTTAAACAACTAGTTTCATTTTTAAATAAAAAATATAAATTTTAGAATAATTTAGAATAGTGGTTAAATTTTCTGTTGAAAATCTAATTCCTAAAAAAAAACAACAGATTTTCAGCAAAATAGCTAAATTTTCTACTGGATTAGTTAAATTTTTAGTTGAAAAAATTGATTTTCAACAAAGTAGTTACACCAAGTACTTAAATTTTTAATAAAGAAAAATGGATTAGCAAAGAACAATGTATCACAATTTTCTATTCTAATTTAGCAATATCTCTTCTTTGAAATACTACTTCTACTCTAAAAACTGCTTCAAGTACTTTCTTTACCTAAAAGTTGGAAGAGGGAACTTTCAAATTGTGACAAATTCTGACTGGGAACAGGGATTACTTTAAATTCCTTTCTTCTAAATCTGAATTATAATTCTTTAAAAAAATTCCTGTTCCAGGTCAAAAATTCCCTGTAACAAGTGAAATTATATTTCATTACTGTCCTAAAATAAAAAAGATAACTATTTTCTAAAATTTCCTGTTTCCAGTCAAGATAAATAAGTAAGCGAATAAAACGTGATAAATCCACTTTTTTTAATTTGAGAAAATGATTGTTTCTGTATGTTTGAAATATCATCAATTCGATTATCAAACTTAAGTAAATGAAAAAAAGCTTCCAGAACAAAAAATTGCAAAAGGTTTTTCTTATAATAGAAAAAAATAAAAATTCAATATTAAATTGTGATTTATTTAGAGTAAACTGAGATAATCTGGAAAATCTGCGACTGTAGATAAAGTAGAAATCACATTTATGAATTGAAAAAAATTATTGAAATAATAAAAACTTGAATTTTTCTGCGATCAGAAGTATATTTCCGGTTTTTTAATTAATTTCCTGGCCATTTCCCGATCAAGTTGCCACTATGAGTAATCTTATTTCTCAAAGCATTCTATCTTTGATAATAATAAGTGTAAGCTCTAGAAATAAAATTTATTTACGATGCAATAATTAAAAAAACAAAATAAAATAAAATCTGAATGTTTGTGTTCTGTTGCGAATTTCTCATAAAATTTTTATAATTGAAAAAGAAATATACCAACAATTAGATAGTCTTGAAAAATGAAAAAATTATAGGGTGAGAAAAATAAAAATTCAACTAAATTCATTACAAGTTTCCAATACATTTTTAATTAATCTAAAATTGGTACTCTGAAAAAAATTTTAAGCTTTAAAATTTTTTCGATAATTACTTTTTTTTTACACATTACTTTGCCTTTATTATATTCACAGTTTGTGATCAATATAACTATTTAATTTATATTATTAAATTGTATACTGAATGAATATTCAAATTTGGTGAATTATCGCAAACAGAAATATATTTAGAGAAAAAAATGATATAAATAATATTGGTAAAAAATTTGGAAAAATTAATATCTTTTAAAAACTAGATTAATCTTCCAAATATATCTATAAATAGTTCCATGAATTTACAAGGATTCCAACATCTCCATTAAATTTTGACAGTTCTGACATGTCACAATTCTACTAATTCTCGACCCAGATGCTCAAAAATGATATTTAATATTCCAAAATTAGCGTAAGAATAAATGACACATTCGGGTTTAATAATAGATTGCCTTATGTAGAAGAAAACTTAAAGAAAACTCTGAAAAAATAGAATTTGTGACAACTAATTTTGAGGTTAGGATGGTACTGCTCCGAAAATTGTCCTTATTTGGAGTAAAGTGGAGCAAATATCGAATTAATTTTATTTCCAGTATCAGAAAAGTGAGATTTACTTACCTGATTTTTGACGTTTATGAGTAAGTGAGTCTTGCAAATACCGAGAAGGTAATGCAAGAATAAAAAAGTCGAAATCAACGCCTTGAACGATCCCATCGTCGTTTTTCACTTCCATTTGTATAAAAAAGACATATTTCGAGCACTGTATAAACTAATCGCGTTTACTGAACGCAAAAAGTGTTTAAAAATGATTTCTTCAGGGAAAGATGATCTTTCTCATCTTTCTTGACCTTCTCCACATTTTGACAGAAAAACCTATTTTGCTATTCTGTGCGCAGGGTGCGCAGGAAATGTCAAATGCAGGGATCGGTACGTGGTATTAGCTTTGGTATTAGGCTGTAGGCATTCTCACTTCATAGTCAGCTAATTTCACTTCGTTAACAGCTGAGGGGAAAACAATGGATCAAATGCATGGGATTCGCTCCATTTTTGCCCTATTTTGTTAATATCTTCGTAAAAAATAATTTTTTCTATATAAGTGTATTTGAAAAATAGTTTTTATTTTTTAAGATCTATTTAATTATTATTATTATTATAGATTAGCAGTTCGAACTCGAAAGTTCATTGCTTCATCTACCCGAGACCGCCACACATCTCTGTCTTGTGCATTCTCCATCCAGTTTAGGTAATCATGTCCTAGTTCTTTTAGATCATCCCTTACATTTTTCTCCCATCTGTTTCTCGGTCTGCCTAGGGGTCTCTTACCAGTCGGCCTCCCTCTTAAAACTTGCGCCACTGTTCTTTCATTGCCCATTCTTGCTACATGCCCCGCCCATCTTAATTTACGCGCTTTCATTACTCTATTAATATTTGCTGACCCGTAGAGAGCGTGCAGCTCATCATTATGCAGTTTTCTCCACTCGCCGGTCTCTTCGTCCCTTTTTGGACCATAGATTTTTCTAAGTACTTTATTCTCGAAAACTCTAAACCTATTCTCTTCTCCTTTCGTCAGCGCCCACGTTTCACACCCGTACATGACGACCGGCATTATTATCGTTTTGTAAATTCTTACTTTGATGTTTCTAGATAGCGATCGCGATTTTAGTAGCGTGTTTGCTGCATAATAGCACCCATTGCCAGCGTGTAGCCGCGCATTGATTTCCGTTTTAATCTTATTTTTGCTAGTTATAATAGACCCGAGGTATTTAAACTCGTTAACCCTTTCGAATTTCATATTTCCGGCCATTAGATCCCCGTCTTGATTACTTTGTCCGGACCTGACGACGGTCATATATTTTGTCTTCGATTCGCTAACTTCCAAGCCAATCTCTTTGGCTTTTGCGATCAAGATTTCTGCATTTTTAGCTACCGTTTCTTTATCATCCCCTAGTACGTCGAGATCATCCGCATATCCAAGAATTTGTATTACCCCATTGAGGGTAGCACCGGTCGGATTCGCCTGCACTTGCCTAACCACGTATTCTAAAACTAAGTTAAAAAGGACGCACGAAAGTGCATCGCCCTGTTTCAGGCCATCGCGGATCGAAAACTCTTCAGATAAACTACCGTTTACGCGTATTCTACCCTTACTGCCGCTTAAGCAAATTTCGATAAGTCTAACCAATTTTCTTGGCACACCCAAGAACTCTAGGATCCAGTACATTCGCGCGCGTATAATAGAGTCGTAAGCTTTTTTAAAATCGATAAATAGCTGATGTACTGCTTCTTTAAATTCCCATTTCTTTTCTAACAGTTGTCTAATTGTAAACATTTGATCGCTTGTAGATCGGTTTCGGCGGAATCCACACTGGTAATCCCCAATGATTTCCTCGGCAAAAGGAGTTAGTCTACTTAGGATAACATTAGACAGGATCTTGTAGCACGAAGGCACAAGTGAAATTCCCCGATAGTTGTTACAGTTAGTTTTATCGCCTTTTTTAAAGATGGGAATAATGATAGAGGTATTCCATTCTTCCGGCATGCGTTCTGTTTTCCAAACTGCGCGTATCAATTTACAAATTTGCCTTGTGAGGCAAGGGCCTCCATTTTTTATCAGTTCTGACGGCAGGTCATCGATGCCCGCGGCTTTGTTATTTTTCAACTTCTTTATGGCCATTTCTATTTCTATATCAGTAGGATCGTTAATTAATAGATCAGCAGTGTGGATTTCGCCGAGATTACCTTCAACGGGGGCTTCGCGTACATTTAATAGTTTATCGAAATAATCTTTCCATAAATTCAGTCTCTCTGTCGCATCGGCTACTAGATTGCCATTTTCGTCCCTCATTACTTCCGTTCTACTTTGAAAGCCTTTCCTTATAAAATTGATTCCCCTGTACATCTCACGCGGGTTATTTTGTTTATTATGCGCTTCTATTGCTAGTATTTTATTCTTTTCCCACTCCCTTTTCTTGGATCTATAGAGCCTATTTGTACTTTTGCTAATCTCGAGATATTTCTTATGTGTTTGATCGCACTTATTTTGTAAACTACTTAGTCTGGCCTTCCGACGTTTCTCAAACCAGAGTTTGCACTCTTCGTCAAACCATGGTTTGCTTTTGGTTACTTTCTTAAAACCTATCGTAAGTTTCGCGGCTGCCTTTATCGCCTTTTTCGTATTGCTCCACAGGGTTTCCGGGTCCTCCTCGTGATTATTGTTATCGTCTCTCTGTTCTTGGAGAGCGTCGAAACTATTAGAAATCTCAACTTGGTAATTTAATGTTTCTGTTGCTGTTTTGAACTTATCTATATTGAAACGAACTGTTGGCTCTGTGCGGCTTGTTTTCTTACTTAACGCTAGCCTAGATCTTAGTTTTACTATCACGAGAAAATGGTCTGAATTTTAAAATTAAGATAGAACAGAAATCCATTTTATCATGAATAATTTTATGCAAAATGAGCATGAAAAAGATTCAAAATTAAAAAATAGACTTCTAGACCACCTCACTTTTCGGCTCATTAGAGACAAAAATAACCAATTGAAAAAAGAGGGAGAAAAGGAGAAAAAGTCAACCAAAAATACCAACCTCTCACTTTTTCTTTTATCCGTCTTTTTTACACTACCAAGGAACCAACATGTTTCGGAGTCAATTTAAACTCCCTCATCAGGGATTATTTATAGGAAACTACAAGGTATGACAAAAATATATTATTATGCCAATTGGAAAAATCAGAAACATAATACCTGCCGATAAAAATAATATAATATATATATATA
>CAKNYM010050218.1:225381-290183 GCA_932195095.1 Andricus curvator
AGAATTAGAAAAGAATTTAAAATTCAAAGAATATTTTAAATTAAAAAAATCCGCTCCCCTATACGATCTTATATCGAGAATGTTTGTATGACGTCTTCTGTCAATTAGAACGTGATCAATCTGATTGTGAGTATTACCATCTGGTGATGTCCAGGTGGCCTTATGTATATTTTTATGCTTGAAATATGTGCTTTTGACAACGAGGTTCTTTGAAGCTGCAAAGTTTATTACTCTGGTTCCATTATCATTACTGACGTCATGCAAACTTTCTGATCCTATTGTAGGCCTATACATTGGTTCTTTTCCAATTTTCGCGTTGAAATCCCCCAATACTATTTTTGCGTCAAACGTTGAGAACTTGTCAAAAACCTGCTCGATTGTTTCATAAAAAAGATCTTTAGTGTCTTCGTCTTTGTCCTCGGTGGGGCAGTGCACATTGATTAATACATGTTTGCTGAAATTACCCTTTAGTACAATGTATGATAACCGGTCGTTAATGAATTGCATGTCGATAAGTGCTTGCGAAATTCGTTTATTAATAAGAAAACCAGTCCCCAGTCTTTGCCCCTTAGTTCCTCCCCAGTGCAAAGTATAGTTATCCCTAGAAATTGACGCGAAATCGCCCGACCAGCAGGTTTCTTGTAATGCTATTAAGTCAGTTTTGTAATCAATTGCTATCTTAATGAGTTCGCTAAATCGGCCAGTTTTTAGACTACGCGCGTTTAGAGTTCCCACCCTTAGATCTTTAACTGTAGTTTTTTGATTTTGCAAGTTAGCCATGGTAGTTTCAAGATAATCCGCACGTTAGGATCCTATTCCGATCGTAGGTGAGTCCACTGTCCCAGGAGTGATAACCCCCATACCTCCCTAGGTCTAAGTATGGGAGCTTTCCGACTCTGACAAGGACCATGTCAACTTGTCGTCAGACACATTACAGTTTCATCCTCGTACCCTAACGTCCCCCTGCAAGGCAGCGCGCCTACTGGCATCAATACCCCTTTGGCCCTATGCAGGCGAATCATTCCACACATCCCTTGAGGGCAGTGTCATCGCTGCAGTGTCCAATGGGCAGCAGGATATTTCCCTTACAAGATTTTTAGTTTTGGTTCGGGTATAGTTTCTAGGTGGGTACACGCGGCACCTTGGCTTGCCAGAACCCACCCATTGTGTATGAACGCGAATAGGTGGGTCCCCCCAAGCCATGGTTGTCGTGTACCTATTTTTGCCAGTGCTAGATTCACCACACCCACGACTGGCTCCTATCGGCTGTCCGCGACTGCTTATTCTTGTATTCGCAGCTAACCTTGGGGGCTGTTCAGCCTTACGGGCCGTTCCTCTATCCGCAACCTGAGGACGCGCTACGTAGTGGTGATAGGAAACCCACCGAGTAGAAGATCTATTTAATGAAATAATAAAATGTTAATAATTATTATTCATTATGAAGATATTACAAAAATAAAGTTTTGTCCCATGCATTTGGTCCATTGTTTACCCCTCAGCACTCAACGAAGTGAAGTTAGCTGATGGTTGAAGTGAAAATACCTAATTAGGTATTTTATGTTGTGACGTCACCTGGCAAGACGTCTGCATGCCGAGGGCCAAGCAATAATACCAATTGCATGGGACAAAACTTAATTTTTATAATAAACGTGGAAAAAATGTGTTTTCTCGATAAGTACATTTGGATATTAGGCTTTCTTTTTTTTAACTATTTAATTAAATAATAAAGTCGTTACAAAAAAATGATCGACGTTATTATTTAATTGAACAGCTTTTACAAAATAAAACCTAATATCCAAATACATTTATGTTGAAAAATGATTTTGTTTTCCAAGTTATTAAAAAAAATAAACTTTCGTCCTATGTAATTGGTATATTATTCCCAGCTAACACAGTTACTAGTCTGAGTAGTCACATGTTTGTAACAAGATTCAGAAAACCAGTCACTAGTGACTTCCCAGATGGCCACCCAGTGACAATATATTTCCCACTCAAAGCAATAACATGTTACAAGCGAAGCAGGTAACATTATCCTGCCATTGTAATCACATGCTTGTAACAAAATGATTTTTGGAAACGCAACGTGCCATGACAGCTTAACCTCAAAATATACGACGTTTCGGAATTTTAATTATTAATACTATTCCCAAAATGTTGGAAAGGGACATAATTAAATAATAAATAATTTCCAGGAAAGTGAAATAATATGTGAACATATCTTTCATTAAAGAAATACCAAGATTCATCAGCTGAACCCTTATTACGAAAAAGAAATTACATTAGAGGTTACAACCAAAATGTGTATTTTTAAATAAAAATTAAATATTAGATTTCAAATAATTAAGTAAAATATTTGTATTCTAATGAATTCTTTCTGTACAAAAAACTGTAATTATTACTACGTGCAATCATTGATTAACCTCAAAACACACAGCGTTTCGAAATAAAAATTATTAATACTTTTGCAAAAATGTTAGAATGGGACATAATTAAATGATTAATAATTTCCGAGAAAGTGATTTAATATTATAGACTTCCAAATTGGTAAAATAACATATGGACACATATTTTATAATCGAAATAGCGAGATTTTTCAACATAAACTTTATGAAAAAGAAACGACATTAGGAGGTTAGAAACAAAATTTATATCGACGCCTCCATTCAATATCAGTCTATGTACTGACAGCGCCCTGTATGAGACTATTCCCTATGCTTATACACAGCGCATAGTCTCATACACGGCGCTGCCAGCACATAGACTCATATTGAATGGAGGCGTCGATATGTAAATAAAAATTAAATATTAAATTTCATGTAATTAAATACAATATTTATCTTCTAATAAATTCTTTCTATAAAAAGTAAGTGTACTTATTAATATTATTATGTTGAAAATATAAAGCTGCCTCTAAAAGTTTTCCATAATAGATATATACATAATTATATATTCTTTACAATACGTATTTTATCCATAACAATATGCAGCAATTAGAAGCTTTTTAAGAATTTTGAAAGGTTTAAACAAAATTTTTTCGAGATTCCTAGGAAAATGGAAAATGATTTTTTACTTTGAAAAATTAATTTTAAGAAAATAATTCGTAAGATTTCAAAAGATTCCCAAAATTGTCAAAAAAGAATCTGGACGGTTTCAATACATTTATTTTTATTTTGTAGGATTTTTTGAATATTTAAGGAAAAATTCGAATCCGTTTAACAGATATTTAGATGTTTTAAAAAAATTTCCAGAATAATTTAAAATTTGAAAAGATTTCAAAATTTTAAAACAAAATGTAGATTTTTGAAGATTTTGGAACAAAATGTTAAAGTTTTTTAAAGGATTTTGAAATACAATGTTGAAGTTTCTTAAGTATTTTAGAAGGTTTTAAGATAATAAAATTTTTTTTTTTATATTTCTCGAAAAATTATTTTTTATTTGGAAAAAATAATTTACAGGGAATATTTAAAAATATTTCCAATATTAATAAATATATAAAATAAATAAATATTAATAAATATAAATAAGTAAAATATTAATATTTCCATTATTAAAATTTTTATGTATGAATGAGAATTAAACAGAAATTCAATCAGTAATTAATATTTATTTGAAACTACTGAAAATATGATGTACTTTCTAATTTAAACTCGAATTTAAAAAGTGTTTAGTTAAAAAGATTTTAATTTTTCAAGTCTCTAATGATTCTATTTTAAAACTGCTTCAAATGATATAATTTAGAAAATTTACAAATTTATTGATTCATTGTTCAATTTACAGCTTTGAAAACGATAACGTGACTTTATATTTTTTTAACTGAATCTGAATCTTAGAACTGTACAATTGATAAAAGTTAAATGTTATTTTGCAGTATAAATGCAGTTCATTAAAATATTGTCAATTAAAAAGTATTAATAGCTTTCATTTTATACGTTTAAATAATTGAGCGTTTAAATAAAAAAATTTAATTTCAATTTTAAAAGTTTATAATTCAAGAGTTTTTAAATTTTATTGACCGTGAAAAAGAGAACGGGGAAGTAAATATTATCAGTTTATTTTTAAGTTATATAACTATAATTTTTCTAAGATTCTTGAGAAAGTTCAAAACGATTTTTAAGATTTTAGATGTCTTGAAAAACAAACTAGAAAATTTTGATGACATTTTTTTTTATTACAGGATTTTACAAAATTTTTGGAAAAAATCGGGTCCGCTCAAAGGATATTTAGGACTTTTAAAAGTTTGAAAGAAACGTAAAACTATTTTATAAATTTTCAGAAACCTTTACAAATTTTAAAATATTTTTAATCTCTTCAAAACTTCTAAAATTCCTAATTATATTTTAAACTGACTCAAATTTTTCTTACAATTTGGAAAAATCTTCCAAAATTAAAAAAAATTTCCTAAAAATCTTCCATAGTTTTTTTCGACATTTTTAGAAACCTTTTGAAATCTGTTAAAATTTTCTTTAAAAATTAATTTTCAAATTAAAAAATTATTTCAAATTATGCGAGGAATCTTAAGAAAGTTCTTTGTACAGTTTTGAAACCTTTCACAATTCTTAAAAAGCTTCTAATTTCTTCAAAATCTTCCTAAATCTACATTTTGTTAAAAAATTTTAAAAGTCTTTTCAAACTTAAAATTACTTTTAAGGCTTTTTAAAACTTGTGCACCTCCTAAATATGTTTTAAAATCATTCGATTCTTTTTTTAAATTTTTCAAAATTAAACAAATTGCCTTAAAATATTCCAGATGCTTTTTTGACGATTTTGGAAATTTTTAAAAATGTTTTAAAATCTTTTAATATAATTTTCTGAAAATTAATTTTTGAAAATAATCATTTGAAATTTTGCTAACAATCTTAAGAAATTTATGTATTCTCTTAAAAGCTTTCAAAATTCTCAAGATGTAAATGCTTTTCTAATCTTTTCAAAACTTCTGAATATCTGTTGAAACAATTTGTTTTTCCTCAAATTTGTTAAAATTCTGCAAAATTAAAAAAATTATCGTATCATTTTCCAGATTCTTTTTCGACATAATTTTAAATTTTCAAAAGTAAAAACTTAACCTTTCAAGATAAAACCGAAATCATTTAAAATTTCCCCAGAAATATTATTGTCAGTACCAGTAATTTTTTGGTTGCTGCTACAAGTGAGGTAGCAACATGTAAAAACCAGAATTATTTCCCAATTTTAATAGGCCATTTACAATAAAAATGTTCTCTTTTATTAATACTGCTTAGGAACATTTAGAAATCAATTTTATTTTTTAAGGTACTTTTAGTCTACAATATTATAATTTCAAATTATTCGATTTTAAATGATTTATATTCAAAATTTGGTGCTTTTAGGAATTACACTTATTATACTAAATTTTATTACACTAATTAAAAAAGTTGTAAAATATCATAGAATAGAAAAACATGTTAAATTATTATGTTTTTTGAATAAAAAAAAATTGATTTTATATAATTTCGACTGATTTAAAATTAATGTGTTCAATTAAAAAAAATATATCTTGAAACCAGTTTAACTAAAAAAGTTGATATTGCTTAACTTAGAAACTTGTCAGTTTCCAAATTTTAAAGATGTATGTATTAGCAATGTTTAGTTTTTGTACCATTTTGAAGGAGTTTTTGTCTCCAATATTTGAATTTTGAATCTCTCAATTTTAAATTATTCAGGCTAAAAATTTTGGGTTTTAGAAATTACACTGATCAGCAATTAGCAATTACTTTTACTCTTATCAGAAAAGTACATTTTTTCATCATCAGATCTTTAATACAAAAGCCTATTAAAAAAAGATTAATTATAAAATAATTTTATCGTATATTTGAAAGTTACATTTTACAGTCGAGTTAAATCGAACGATTGTTCTAACTTGCTTGAAAATTGGCCAAATGCTGTAATTTTATACGTATATTAGTACTTGTCACATTACTGATTTGTCATTGATAAGAGTTCACAATTACTGTAAACCTATAAAAGTTATACAAAAAATAAGCACAAGCCAAAGATTAAGGGAAATTAATGTCAAAGCTATTTGAGTTTGCACTTTTAAATTATGCGGGAAATCACGGAGCCAATGAATGCTTATTCCTTGCACATGCGCACGAAGTTTAAGATCGCTGCCGGCTGTTACCACCATGTTACTAGTTTGGCAGGTAACTGATACAAACAAGCCTCCCTAGTAAACTACGGCGATTATCCCGTTACCCGCTAGGAAGCTGACATACAAGTAACAATTCCTCTCATAACATGTGATCACTTAGGAACTTTTCACGGTAGTAACAGGTTAGCTGGGTTGTTTGGTCAGACAATAGTACCGAATGCATGTGACGAAGCTTTATTACATTCTCATCCTATAATGAGAAGGTATTAGATTTGTATAAAATTTGACCCCCCCCACACCGCTTTTGTCAAATGTCCACGTTTTGAGACCCCCTGAACCCAAAAAACAGGTTTTTAAAAAATGTCTGCCTGTTTGTCTGTTTGTCTGTAGATTTTCAGTTTGTTAGCACGATAACTTTCAAAAGAATTAACCTATTGGATTGGGCTTTGGTATACTCTTCAAGTGTCCTAAAATGAAGGTAAAGTTTGTTAACCAGCCATTTTGCATAAAAATTCAAAAAGTGAGTACATTTTGAAAATTGTTGAGAACAATTTTTTTTAATATTTAAAAATTCTATGGGCGGATATCAATATTACTGAAAAAGGCGAACAAAATATTCTCATGAGTTCTTTTATAGAAGAAAAATTACCGGAGTTATAGCATTTGGAAAATTCCAAAAAACAAACGAAAAAGAACATTTTAAGCCAACCAATGCACGATATGAAAAAAAGCCAAGCGAAGAAAAATGTTTCTTTTTAAACGCCCCACAATATTGCTACAAGACTTTTTTCAATTTTCTTGAAAAATTGAAATTTTTATCACAAAAAAATAATAAAAAAATAAAAAATTCCATTTTGCGGTCAAGCTATACAAGATACAAAAAAAATATGAAAAGAAAAAAATTGTACACACAAAAAAGATCTACAAATTTGTCAGTAATCACTTTTTGATGGAACGCATAGGTTTTTTTTTATTCGTAAAACACTGATTTAAGAATAAAATAAATTGTATTTTTGGACAAACGACACAAGCCACGAGAAAAGTTAATAGAGAAAAGTTGTTCACTCAGAAAAGAGCTACAAATTTTTTGTTAATCATTTTTTGATAGAATGCGTAATTTTTATTTCAATCGTGATAAATAACATTACAACAACAACAAAATTTTTGAAAAAGGACGCAAGGTACGAAAAAAGATAAATAGACAAAAGTTGTTCAACCAAAAAAGATCTATAAATTTATTATGAACTTTTGTTATAAGAATACAGTTAAAATAAAAAAATTAACTTTTTGGAAAAACGATACATGCTACAATAACATTTTATTTAATAAAATTTTTCGCTCAAATTACATTCACAAATTTTCTTAGAACCACTTTACGCTAGGATGCATATTTTTTGTTCAAATCGTAAAAAATAACATTGAAGATGAACAAATTAAATGTATGTAAAAACGACACAAGTTGCAATAAAGGACCATGAAAATACGTATGTTTTTAATATTTATGGAAATCTTTGGAAATGAGTTTTAGGTAATTTATGGTAAGTTACCATATTTACCGGTAAAATTACCATAAATGACCAAAAACTTTCATACATTTCCAGAAATTTATGGAAATTTTTGAAAATGAGTGGTAAAATTTATGGTAAGTTTTTCATATTTACCTGTAAAATTAACGTAAATTACCAAAAATTTCCATTCATGCATACATACATTACAGCCAGACACATTCGTAAGAACCTGTTTTTCGGATTCAGAGGGTCTCAAAGCGTGGACATTTGACAAAAACTGAAGGAGTCAAATTTTACACAAATCTCATACCTTCTCTGATGGGAATGTAAAAATGATGAGAGGAGAAAATGGAAAAGGCTGTAAAGCCCGCGATAAATAGATATGAATTTTGTTCACTTTTTAATACTGTGAAAAAAGTAGCTCGTAAACCTGAAATTTTTGATTAGAAAATAAGGGGAATTTTCTCGTTAATATTAACATTGATATCATAATAATATTAATATATGGGTAATTGTCAAATTAAAGGCAAACTTCAAGTCCCAGTAATATAACATTAACTTAGAAGCTCGTACTGATTTTTTTTAAATTTAATAAATACTTATTATCATCCTCTACAAAATGGTCAGTTCTTTTCTTTCATTTCTGTTCCCATTTACTTCAATTTAATATAAGAACACCCCAAACGTAATTACCGTACGGCGTCCCAACCTTACTTTGCACAAGGATAACTGATTTTGTCCTTTTTTTTAGATAGTAACCTGAAAAACTCTTAACGTATCAAGTTTGTAAACTTTAGATGAACATAAATTTAATAAATGCACGTTTTTTGAGTCCAATAAATAATATTGTAAAAACCTTAAAGTCTGTCCCTCGATTTTTATCATTTCAGACGTCATTACCGTACGTCTTTTTTTCTAGTAAAATATTGCAGTTACAGTTAAGTAATAAATACAGAAATATTAAGCGTATCGTTTAATATAAGATTCTATAAAATTGAGCTTAAAAAATTAACTCTTTTTTTGTGAATCTGATATTAAAACTGAAAAGTGCATTTTGACAACAAAAACGTCATTCCCGTACGTGCGTTAAAAACCAGTTTCGGAGTGAAAAAAAAATGATAAAAACCAATCCGTTACTTGCTTAGCGGTGTTTTCTTTCATAAGTAGGTAACTTTTTATGAATAAAAACTGTTATTTTTTTAAAAATATTAAAAAAGGCTGAACTTGATCATTTTTCTCGCATCATTGTCGTACGGTACAATAGATGAGCGTACGACTGCTTATATGCACGTGCGCGTGGATCAGGTGGGCGGGTTTGTCAATTAGAAAGGAAGGGATGTGTTGGAAATTATATTACAGCACAGGTAGGTAGATTTGTTATTACAGCTAAAAGGTGCTAACATTCTAATATAAAAATTTGGGAAAATAAGTAATTTAATGTAGTTTTCCTTACACCTGGTGAATTTTCATGAGTTCATATTTTCAATTTTGATAAAAACGGAAGCATAATTTATTACTCAGTCAGTTAGTATGTGACGCAATGTAATAAATAGATTTTAATACATTTGAAAGACTGCATAATAAATCATGTAAATAGTTTCAGTGAATGTTGAATCTTTAATTGTAAATTGTGTTACAGTACGTACGTTGTTTCCATTTTTGTAATTTAAAACGTATTCATTGAAATAAAAAATAATAATAACAATTAGACTTTTAACTTATTACGTCACCTTACTTATATTCGAATAAATGATCTACAATAGCTAATATTTCGTTTTTCCTGAATGGCATGCGTTACATTATTCACTTTTGAACTTTTTAAAAGCTGGCGCTCTCTTTCATCAAACTCCTAACCTCAAATCCACTTTCCGTATTTCATGTACCAATTTCATTATTATTTCTTATTTTCATAACTGCCCCTTCTGGATTTTAAATTTTTAGATGTGATAAGATCAATTTCCGTTATGAAATATTTAATTCCTAATAATAATATGTTATTATTACAGAATTAGTTTAAATTTGATAATTCAGAGCATTAAATACTTTAAATTTTCCCGCCTTAATATTCGAAACTTTTGAAACTTTGAAACGTTTACAAAGTTTCATGAAACTTTACAGCCCTATAAAAAATAGTATCCAAATACACTTATGGTAAAAAATCATTTTTTTTCAAGTGAATAAGAAATAAATAAGGCTCCACTCATATAAAAAGTTGTCTTGAAACAAAAGCATCGTCCTCCTGCCTGCTTTGTTTTCAAGCACAGGAATATATTTTTTACACAAACAGAATTATTTAGCTGCAAGATTAGGTGAAGTTTTTTGCAAAATAACTATTACGTAAGCAGGTATTTCATGAAAGGTGGGGAAAATCCAAGATGTCTGCACGCCGAGAGCTAAACAGTAATACCAATCGCAAAGGATGAAACTTTATTTTTGATGTGTAAACATCTTGTGACCTCGATATGGGAAGTCTCTCTTTATTTTTGATGTGTAAACATCTTTTGATCTCGATATGGGGAGTCGCGCCTGAGTCGAGTGAAACCATGGCTGGAAAGTGTAACGCAAGCCTCTGACACACGCGTTGTGCCGTGTGCCAGAGACCGGAGGACTCTCTCTCTCTCTCTCTCTCCCCCTCTCTGTTTGGGAAACATTAAAATTTAACGTTTTTTCACATCAAAAAATTGTTATTTCCAAACTTATTGATATTTTCCGGAAACATTAAAATTTAATGTTTTTTACACAACTTCTAATTAAATTAACACATACTGACTTTCATTTATGCCCATAAAACGGGTACTTTTATCACCTCTCATGCAATAATTGAAAGAAAATTTACAGTATCTTATTATTTAAACTAGGGTACTTGTTCAACCTACTGGAAAATAGACGTCTGGAAACTTTTGCACGAAATTACATATAGGCCCTGGCGGACCGAACGAACGGAACGGATACGCTATAGCGTATCCTTATAGTATCCACATCGTATCCTCTCCGTATCATGCAAGAAAAACTCATTAAAAAAGAAAGATTAACATTTCGCTTGTTGAAATTCGGATTCTACCTGAAATTTTGAGTTAAAAGGTCACAGAGTAATCGCAATAGTTTTTCTTGCAACATTAAAAACTTTTAAGAAATATAATACTTATCGATGACGTGCGCTGAAGGCGACTTCAAACGCATCGTCGTTCAGTAGCAGTTAATAGGCGTTATCTGTCGACGATGCGTTTGAAGTCGCCTTCAGCCCACGTTATCGATAAGTATTATATTTTTTAAAGTTTTTAATGTTGCAAGAAAAATATTGCGATTACTCCGTGACCTTTTAACGCAAAATTTCATGTAGAATCCGAATTTCAACAAGTGACATGTTCACCTTCCTTTTTTAATGAGTTTTTCTTGCATGATACGGAGATGATACTATGTGGATACTGTGAGGATACGCTGTAGCGTATCCGGTCCGTTCGTTCGGTCCGCCAGGGGGAGAAAATTAATTGTTATATTCCTACATGTACGTGAGTTATTATTTTCTTTATGTAAGATTTCAATTTCAGTTAACGTTTACCGAAGATGTTTACACATAAATCTGTCTTGGGTCGTAGTTTAGGACGCACGTGATGTTTTTTTAATACTTCGAAAAAAATGTTTTTTTTTACCGTAAGTTTCAATACTTTTTCACGTAACGATTTTATTACGTAACTGAAAAGTTTTTGAAAAATAATATTTTAATACACTTATGGTAAAAAATAATTTTTTCCCCAAATTATGAGAGAAAAAATGTTTTCTACCATACAATTGATATTACTGTTTGGCCCGCAGCGTGCAGACATCTTGCCAGCTGACGTCACAACTTGAAATACCTAATAAATGAGGCATTTTCACTTTATCATTATTATCATTTCATTATTTCATTTAATAGTCCTTAAAAAATAAAAAATAATTTATAAATACACTTATATAGAAAAATTAGTTTTTACGAGGATATAATTATAAATAAAAAAGGGCCAAAATGGATCAAATCCCATGCATTTGGTCCATTGTTTTTCCGCCAGCACTCAACGAAGTGAAGTTAGCTAGTGGTTAAATGAAAATACCTCATTCGGGCCGGAAAGATCCGTTGGTGGCACTGAACGCTACGGACGCATGAGTCCAGAGTTTGAATCGTAAAATTTTGACTTGTATTTACTTGAACTTTACTTGATAGACTTAACTCAATAGCAAAGAAAACTGAGAAAATAACGTAAATATGTCATTTACAGCTAAAAGTCTATTCAGTAAATTTGAAGCAAATGCCGCCAAACGGATCTTTCCAGCCGACTTTTCACAAGTCAAGCGACGCCATTTCGGCGCGCGGAAATAAATCCAAATTCAAATCCTATAGAAGGAATCCGATTTTAAATAAAGATAGGAAGAAATCTTTTAAAAAGCTCTTTAAAAGATTATAGTTGAGATACAGTAATTATTAATTTATTGATACCATTATTTATGGTATGTAAGTTAATTTTAACTAATTGCAGACAAAACGATTAAATAAAAAAAGTTGACACATTGTGCAATCATTGGAACACACACTCTCTCTTTCCATCTAACGGTTAAAGAAAAGGATCAACCTCAGTCATGTTAACAAGAATTTTGAGAAATCAGTAAGTGGGATTCCGGGGCCGTTTCGAAATCGAAAATCGAACGGACGTTTATTCTGCAAATTTCGAGTTCTGCGAATCGATACCCTACCTTTTTTTTTTATCTGCACACGTTAGAAAAAGAGGTCCGTTCGATTTTCGACTTTCGATACGGCCCCTGAGTTCAATTGTTGGGCTTCCACTGGCCAAAAGGGCGACTAAAATTCACGGTACAATAGAGCTGGTAGGCATGATTCACATTGTGCAAATTTGAATCGGTTCAAATTGGTTTCAACCCTATTCTATGTGTCTAAGGGTGAAATCGTCTCAAAAGCTTATTAGTAGATGATGTCGACATCTAAATTTTAATTGGCCTAAAATTTGGACATTATGCGTAAGTCCCTTCTAGGACAGTGTGATTAGAACTCTAATAGCACGAAACATTCCTGGAACGTCCCTGGAAGGTTCCGCGGGCACCTTTGGAATGTTCCAGCGGAACGTTCGAGGTACTTTCCCAGGACATGTAAAATGTCCGCCCCTTAGGTAAGTTCCAGGAACGTCCCGCTGGGACCTTATCGTTCTTGTTATTTTTAAAAACAAACATCTCGTAAATAAATATCTCGCTCCTTATTTGGCATTAATCTTTATTCGGAGCCACCATGAAAAATGTATCATTTCAATAAATGTATATTATTACAATTCATATTGTGCATTGATATTGAAACATACGTATTTTCATTATCTTGTTTTTATAATTTAAAAAAGTGCGCGACCTACCAAATAAAGGTTAGAAGCAAATTTGTAGATATAATTTAGGCATACAATTTTGTTAATTAACATTTCATTGTATCTTATGTCGTTTTTCCAAGAAATTTAATTTGTTTAATTGTCATTTTTTTATGATTAAACTAAAATCTACACGTCATATCAAAAAATAATGTATAACAAATTTGGCGATCTTTTTTTGGTGAACAACTTTTCTGTACTCATTCTATTTTAATGATGCAAAAAAATGAATAGGCAACAGTTGTTCACCTAAAAAAGATCTACAAAGTTGATATAAAAATACAATAAAAATAAAAAAACTAACTTTTTGGAAAAACGACACAAGGAAAAAAAATTGAAGCAACAACATTTTTTGCTCATATTATATCTACAAACTTGCTTAGAAATACTCTACTTTAGGACGCGTATTTTTTGTTTTTTCTTAAAAAATAAAACAGAAGATGCAATAAAATGTTTTATAATAAAACTGTTCACCTAAAATAAATCTAAAAATTTGCTTTGGCATTTTTTTATAGGATGCGCACTTTTTTAAATTAGTAAAACAAGAAAATGAAAATACATCTATTTCAATATCAATGGATATTATGAATTGTAATAATATGCATTTATTGAAACAAGACATTTTTCAGGGCAGCTGCGAATAAAGATTAATGTCAAATAAGAAACAAGTATTAAAGTAATTATAAAAAATAAAATTTGCTCTTTATCTTGCAATATATTAATAAGCAGTCTTGGACCGAGGTACATAAATTAATATAATAATGATACATTTAACATAATAGAGTTGAACATAATGTAGAAAAGTTCGCGTTTCAGACAAATTTTAATCGAGTGCGAAGCACGAGATACGTGAAGGGAATGTTTTCGTTAAAGCCGAAGGAGCTTTAACAAAAGAGAATTCACAATCACCAAATTACAGTCTTCGATATTTGTACTTTTAATTTTAAAAGTTCTATGCACAAATGTAGCAAAAGTACAAATATTGAGCGCGAAGCGCGAGATCCAAAAGACGCACGCACTTGCGAAGGAAGCGAGCTGTGCGCACTGCAACGAACCATTATTCTTACATTGCGTATTTGTCCATTTATTTAGAAAAAAAAATCATAAATATTGAAAATCTCTTAACAATTTTTCATTATGTTAGTATTTTTCGTCGGCAATTCGTATTTAAAAAATTTTTAAATCAGATTTCAAAGAAGATTTCACAACTTTTTAATAATTTTTGGTTATGTTGATGTTTTTTACCACAAGACGGCATTTTTAGTAAAAAATTAATAGATTTGAGAAAAGTAAAAAAATTTGGCATAATTTAGGTTAAGCTAGTGGTTTTCAATATAGATTTCAAAGAAGATTTACAATTTATTAACAATTTCGGGTTATATTAACGTTTTTCACGTGGAATTAGTTATTTTGAACAGATATCCTTAGATTTCAAAAAATATTTACAATTCTAAACTATTTTATTTTTTGTTATGCTAGTTTCGTTTAATTATTAGTATTTTGAATAAAAAATTATTAGGTTTCAAAGAATATTTACAATTTTACTACAAATCATCAGATTTTAAAGAAGATTAATACATTTCTAACATTTTCAAGTTACTTTGGCGTTTTACATAGAAAATTAGTATTTTTAAACAAAAATTATTATAATTTGAAAAAGATTTACAATTTTTCAGCAACTTTGGTTTATGTTAGTATTTTTCGTTGAAAATTGGTATTTTTAATTGTTTTTGAAATTAGACTTCAAAGGAGATTCACAAATTTTAAACAATTGAACGGTTAAGTGCAATTACGGTATTTTAAATTTTTGAACAATTTAAAGTTATATAAACATTTTCCACATAAAATGGGATATTTTAATCAAAAATCATTAAATGTTAAAGAAGATTTACAATTAAAATTGAATATTACGTTATGCTAGTGTTTTTCTTCGGTAATTCGTATTTAAAAAATTTTTAAATTAGATTTCAAAGAAGATTTCACAACTTTTTAACAATTGTTGGTTAGGTTGGCGTTTTTTTTTTACCACAAGACGGCATTTTTAGTAAAACATTATTAGATTTGAAAAAAGTAAAAAAATTTGGCACAATTTAGGTTAAGCTAGTAGTTTTCAATATAGATTTCAAAGAAGATTTACAATTTATCAACAATTTCGGGTTATATTAATGTTTTTCACGTGAAATTAGTTATTTTGAACAAAAGTCATTAGATTTCAACAAATATTTACAATTCTAAACTATTTTATGCTTTGTTATGCTAGTTTTGTTTAATTATTAGTATTTTGAATAAAAAATTATTAGATTTCAAAGAATATTACAATTTTACTACAAATCATCAGATTTAGAATTTTTGAGCAACTTTGGTTTATGTTAGTATTTTTCATTGAAAATTGGTATTTTTACTTATTATTAAAATTAGGCTTCAAAGGAGATTTACAAATTTTAAACAATTGAACGGTTAAGTGCAATGACGGTATTTAAAATTTTTGAACAATTTAAAGTTATATAAACGTTTTTCACATAAAATGGGTTATTTTAATCAAAAATCATTAAATTTTAAAGAAGATTTACAATTAAAGTTGAATATTACGCTATGTTAGTGTTTTTCGTCGGTAATTATTGGTATTAAAACAAAATTAGATTTTAAAAAATAGTAGCAATTTTTAACAACTATAGGTTGTTGTTGTTCGGCGATACCACGCTGAAAACACCAGTTCACGTAAGATCACTGAAGTTAAGCATTGTTGGGCGCGGTTAGTACTTGGATGGGTGACCGTTCAGGAATACTGCGTGCTGTTGGCCCGTCGTGGGTGTGGTGGGCCCACATTGGTAGTAAATAGCCACCTAGAAACACTACCCGAATCGGGTAAGTGAGGCAATGAACTTTCGAGTTCGAACTGCTAATCAATGTATGTATGTATAGGTTATATGTATTGATGTGTACTGTCTTAAACCAGGAATCTGTATTTGTAAAGAAAAATCATTAGAATTAAATCCAATAACTTTTGTTCAAAATAATAAAGTTTACAAGCTTGAACAATTTTGGATTATGTTAGCGTTTTTCGTTACAAATTTACATTTTTATTCAAAAGCCATTCGATTTCAATCAAGATTCATAATTTTTTAACATTACATTGACATTGTTACATTGACATTTTTAATAATTTTGAATAATGTTAATGTCCTTCGTCGAATAAATTTAATTGTCAAAAAATAAAAATGGAATAAAATTATAAATGTATTTTTTAACTTTTGTAAATTCTACTTTTAATTTTCTTCAATTTTCAGCAGTTTAGCATTTCACATTTAAAAATTAAACTGTTGACAAATGATGAAAATTGAAAATTCCATTTTGAACTGTTGAAAATTCAACAAAAACGCGAATTTCTTATTGAAAACAAGTGTTAAACATGTCATATTTACATAATTTTCCATTAAAATTTATTAAATAAAAATTTCAATCCATAAAAAAATTGAAAAAATAGTTTTTTTCGAATATAATATAATAATAATAAAACAATTTTTTGTTGCGTTATGTTATTGTATTTTTTTAAACAAAAATGCAACGGTTTGATTACCTATTTATTGCATAAAAATATCAACTATTAATTCTGAGGTTAATATGTCAATTTACACCAATTATCAAAAATCTTGTATTTACATATTTTTTCTATTATTTTAGATAATAGATATTATAAAAAACCAAAACTTTTTTTTTGTATTAATTTTATCAATCGATTTAATCAATAATGCAGTTAATAAATTCAAAGAGTGATATTTTGTGTGAAAGACAGTTCACAATTATTTAAACAATTTTCTCCCTGTAAATTTTGAAAAGTTACTATTTCATGGAATTAATGATGCATTTATTGAATGTTAAGAGTGATATTTATCATGGAATACAGTTTTGCAATTATTTAAACAATTTATAATAATTCACTTGCACCTTTTTATAGGAAAGGTGGAGATAATTCTTGATTTTTGTAATCTCTTAAACTATGTCGCTTATTATTTAATATTTTCTTATTTCAGAACTTATACCCTGATTATATAAACAATAATGATTTTTTTTAAACTAGAATTTTCTCCATCTTTTATATGAAAAGAAACGTGAGATATTAATTGTTTAAATAATTGCAAACTGTATTTCACAAAAAATATCACTCTTAAAATTCATTACCTGCGACTTCAATTTCCAAAAATAAACTTTTCGCGAATTATGAAAAAAATTATTTAAACAAATGAAAATTGTTTGAATAAATGAAAATTGTTTCCACAAATGAAAATGGTTTAAACAATCTTTCATAAAAAATAAATTTTCAACAAAAAGTGTGATTTTTTATATTTCTACCGAAAAATACTTTAATTTTCAATAAAAAACGGTTGAATTAAACCAAAAAATACGAATTTTCAGCAAACAGGTTGAATTTTCAACCAAGAAAGATTTTTCAACCAATAAAGATAAAAGTCTCATCCAAAATATTCCAAAAAATTCCAAAAAAATATAACCAAATAGTTGAATTTTTAATCCAAAATATGAATTTCCTACCAAAAAAAGACTAAGTTTTAACAAAATAGATACATTTTTAACTAAAAAGGATAAATTATCAACAAAAAATATTATATTTAAATTTTAAGTCAGAAAAATACGTTTTCAACCAAATAAAATAAGTTTTCAACCAAATAGTTAAATTTTCAACATAACAGGTGAATTTTCAATCAAAAAGATTGAATTTCTGTACAAAAAAAATTTCTACAAAAAATAGAATAAAATTTTTTGTTAACAAAATTAATTTTGAATAAAAAGAAACTAGCTTTCAACCAAAGAGATTAATTTTATAACAAAAAAGAATAATTTTCAACGAAATATATGATTTTTTATTCAAGTAGATTAATTTTATATAAAAATGAGACACATCTTCAACAAAATAGATGAATTTTTAACTAAAAAAGAAAATTTTTCAACAAAGAATAGGATATTTTAATTTTCAGTTCGAGAAATAAGTTTTTAAGCAAATAAAATAAATTTTCAACGAAATAGTTAAATTTTCAACAAAGAAACAACATTTTCTACCAAAAAGATTAAATGTGTACAAAAAAAATCGACAAAAAATTAAGTGGAATTTTTAATAAAAAATATTATTCTTCAACCAAAGAAATGAATTTTCAACGAAAAAGATTAATTTTCTACCGAAAAAGAATATATTTTAACAAAATACATGAATTTTCAATCAAATATTTTAATTTTTAATAACATTTTTAACCCAATAGATTAATTTGCAACCAAAAAGGTGAATTAGTCACGAAGAAGATTAATATTCTATCACAAAAAACAAAGTTTCCACAAAATCCAGAAATTTTCAAACAAATAGTTGAATTTTCAACTAAAGAAGATTGGTGTTCAACCAAACATGAAATAGTCAAATTTTTAGTTGAAAACAATTAATTTTCCATTAAAAAAAACTAATTTTCAAGCCAAAGAAATGAATTTTGAACGAAAAAGAATAATTTTCTACCCAAAAAGATTAACTTTTAACAAAATACATGAATTTTTAACCAAAAAGGTGAATTCTCAACTAAAGAAGATAAATGTTCAGCCAAACATGGAATGGTTAAATTTTTAGTCAAAAAAATAAAAAAGTAAAAACGTTAATAAAATAGTTAAATTTTGAACAAAAAAAAAGACGTTTTTTCAACTAAATTGATGAATCATCAAACAGAAAAATGAATTTTTAACAAAGTAATTTCCCCTTGACTAAGTGATTGAATTTTGAACCAAAAACGGGGTTTCAGTCGCTACTCACGATTAGCGAAAACCTTTAAAATTAATTCAAATAGTCATATTAGAGGAACAATCCTGGCACTGAAGTCCCAGGATTTCATTATATCGAAAACCTCTAAGTGTAAAGTTGTGAAGTGAAATTTTTCATATTACAGGATCAGTATATAAAGAGAAGCTCAAATTTTTAATAGAAGTAGCAAAAATTAACCGTTATATCAAAATAAAATTTTGAGATAAAAACAAAATAATTTAATACATTTATGTGACAAATATGTTCAGAAAACGCGGTAAATCGAGCCTTATACAAAATTCTAATCAAATTCAAATAGTCGAATTCAATTCTACCTTGACGAATAGTTCATCCAGAAATATCTTGAAAATGTATTCTCTATCTTTTTTGAATGTTAAACAAATATTAAAAATACGGTGTCAGATTATTACACAACTGAAGAGTCATATTTTGTCAATGAAAAAAATAATCTGCCAATTTCAAAGAATTGTAAGTGGAAAAAATGGTGTCACTCTTATTGAATTTACTGGAATTTTCTCGCTATAATAAGGTAACTTCTGTAAATCATATACAACGTTCTGAAATCATATAAGATTTTCTCTAAAATTCATAACAAAATGTTGGAGAATAAAGTGAGTTTTTTTCTAAAGAAACGGTAACTAGTGGGCGCACAGCGCACACAATGTTCTAGTGTTCTAAATAACACATATGTTACATGAATGTATCATTAATGTAACATTTATTCGAAAACGTTCCTATTGATCGAAATAGCATCTAAGTCAGTCCACACATCCCCACAACGTGTTAAAGATACTTCATTGTCCTCTCATTCCCCTCAGAGCATCCATGAATCATTTTACCATTTTTTTCCCTAGGAATAGTGTTTCTTCAGTAATTCTGGGGCATGAAAGTGGGTGAAATGCTTGGATCGAGGAAATGCTAAGAATGTTCTTAATGGTGTCCGAGCTTCAATCTCCGTTCCTCCGTTGATCCCGAAAGGTACCTCGTCGCGCGCGTGCTTCGGGGGTGCGGAGGCACGTCGACGTCGTGGTTGAAAACGTAACGTGTTTTATCGATTCGTCGGGTCGGCCATATTCGCTTCAATCCGGTCAGGCGCACTCGGGCCCTTCCTCGAGAGAGATCCTACCACGGATAGATTTTCCCGAGTTCCTCGTCGCGCGAGTCTTCTTATTAAAGTGTATAAAGATGTACTTGTAATAATAGGAGAAAATCCCTAAATCGGAAAAGACAGAGGGAGATAGTGCGAGAGAAACCGAGCCAGTCTACTGTTTTTTTCCCGCGTACGTTTTACAGCCGAGTTTCCACCTTCTGGGTACCCAAGAAACAAAATCGTGAGTACCTCTACCCTACATTTCCCCTTTCTCCATTCAGAGGCCAACCCTTAATATCGATATCACGAGAAATCGAAGTAAGATTTGTAAATAGGGCCTAACAATTGTAAAAAATCCACCCTTTTTCGTTTTTTGGCTCCGTGACCTTGAATTCCACCCCCGCCCCTATTGCAAACGATTGAAAATTGAAATAGGACTTACGTAGGATAGGAAAGATGAGATTAAATTGGCAAGATTTTGTCCTATTGTGTACACTTGCGATCGATATCTTCGAGTTTGTAATAAATGAAATGAGGGATGGAACATAAAGAATCTGAGGGAGAATATTTTGTTTGTGTTCGTGAACTAATTACTAGAAGAATTAATTACCCCTAGAGGGTTTAACGTTGATTTGAGTGTGGAGATTTTAGAGGTGGTGTTTAAACTTTATGTATTAGATTGATCACTCTTCTGGTTGTTTTCTCTCGGAAGGGAGACTTTACAAATGTTGCTTGCATTTCTTTTTATTATCAGTATGGGGATTTACGGACACTCTCAGATATTTCCGAACTCATTCGGACTCTTTTACTATGCTCCCCGATTTTGAATTCTTTTTTTTTGTTTTATCCCCTTATTTTCTCTTCTTCATGTCTCCTTTGCATTATTCTACACCTACTTGAAATCTGTCTCCTGTTGTTCTTTCTCTCTTCTGAAGGTCTTTGCAAATTTACTTATCTCTTCAGGAATTCTTAGATCTTTTGCTGGTTTTCTCGAAATTATATAAACTTTCCCTGATTCTTCTGATATTTTCTAATCTCTTATTGTTTTTTCCGGAAGTCTTCATCAATCTAGATGCATATGTTCAAAGAATTTCACCATAACCTTCCTGAATTATTTTTCTAGCTTTACAATTCACTCCCCAAATTCTTAGTATTTCTCAGAATTATGACGTCTTTCGGATGGCTTTAGCTCAGTCTCGATGTCGTTTCCCTAAACTTCTCTACTCTTCCCAAAAGTATTTCTATATTCTTCAATCACTAGTTGAACCAATCTTTGACTTTTGTTTTTCTCTTTTGAATTTTTTTTCGAACTTCAACTTTATTTTTCAGATCATTCTCGAAGTTTTTTTCCTTCCCCTGAAGTAATCATGAATCTCCTAGTCTCTCCTAGAAAATTTGCTCCTTCCTAAAGTTCTTTTCAAACTTTACTTATCACTTCCAGATTGCTTGGGTTTCATTCTGTTTGTTTCTGAATTCTGATTTCTTTTGCTGACTTTCCTGGTCTTTTCCAAACATTGTTAGTCTTTCCATGAAGTTTTAGCAAATCTCTCAATCTCTTTTCACGATCTCTGACCTACATGTGCATCTCATGTTGTTCTTGAAGTGCTTTTATTTTTGTACTACATCCAACCTTTATTTTATTCTCCTGACCATACATTATGGCTTCTTACTTATTCCCCGAATTATTACTAAAGAATCGTTCATTTTGATACTTCCCTCTAATCTGATTTAAGCCAAACGTGATGATAGCCTTTCCTAGGGAGAAAAAAATACTACCTTCCACCCTCTAATAACACACTCTCTGTTATTTCGTACTTAACTATGGTTTCCCTTAGTCAGATAATTACCACCTCGCAAAACGTTTTTTCACATTAAACAAAGTATACTTAAAAATGCCAAACCTTAAGCTTAAGATAAATTTTTACTCAATTTCAGTTCATCTCTGAATTTAAGTACATTTCGGAGTATTCTTTCTTACTGTGTTTTTTTCTTTAATTCAATACTATACGGAAGAATCGGGATACGAAAATTCATGGCTGTTTAACTCTCTGATTTTAAGACTTTGTAAATAGTACTTTAAAATTCGAAACATTTCAAAAATAATATTTATGTTATAAATCGGAAAACAGTCACAAATAAAATGTAGGGCAGTCGACATATAGAAGAATAAATATCAAAGTCTAAGTCACGATGGATGACAATAAAAGGGCGTTCGTTGATATGGGAGACCTAAGGGACAATTCTAGCAAAATGTGCAGTGAAACATTATACAGCATCTATATATCTATGTATATATATAGCGACCCCAAAAGTGGATCGATTACTGCTCTGATATGAAAAGTTACTAATTGCTTTCCTTTGTAACATATATACCACCAATTATCTTCGTCATTTCAACGATCAGCTAATCACTTTTGACAGTTGATTAACTCACTTTTTCCCAACTTATATTTTAAAATCTGGATAAACATTACGTTTTTAATTTATATTTTTTATAAGAGTAGGCTGAATTCGGGATGCAGATTCATATTACCGACCATAACTGACATCTGTAGCATTCAAGGGTTCATTTCTGTACTAAATTGGAACTTTAGAGTCTCGAGATGTCGATAAATGTCGATAGCAGGAATCTGTGTTGAGAACGTAGCCTGCCCCTACAATTTCCAACACAATGTGTATTTAATAAACTCAGTTTCATGGAAAGAAAAGTAGGTAATTTAATGAAAGTATTAAACGGAGTCGTTGCATTGAAGATTTTTAATCTAACTTTGTTCAGGACTCCTAAAGAGTAAAAAAAAGAGTTCGAGCTCAGATTAAACTTTGAAACTTGAGATTTGACTTTGAATTTGAAATCTTACAATCTTCTGCAAACTTTTAACTTTTTGCTTGAGACCTATGGGAGCTGACAATTTCTGCCAATCACGTCGAGCAACTGTGGGTCAATATACCGAGCTGGAGGTTAGGCCGACTATATCCCTGCGCATAGACCAATTAAATATATATGAAATTTCAATTTTTGCTTGTCTAGCTATTAACTAATATTTTCTAAGCAAAGTAAACCAGTACGAGGTGGATGAAAACACATTTGAAGTCATCATATTGATAACTGATGAACGAGTGGGGAAAATATTAGATACTAAATTAAAGTTGGAACATTCATTTTAAAGATTGCAGTGTCATCATATGAATTATATTATCGATTCATCTTATATTTTATACTTTTTTAACACGTTTCAATTTTATTCAGATGATCCTCATCTGTTACGAAGTGAATAGGGGAGATAACCCTAGAGTACATAAGACCGGCACAAAAAAAAAGTGGGCGGTACTTTTGACTAGACCCATATATCCCTATGTATTTTGACGCGCTGAATCCGTTGTCCGTTTTGCCCGTACACCACCAAAATTTTGAGTAAATCGCAAAAAACCGTGAAAAACCGTGAACAATTGCTGAAAATTGCATTTGTAGACGTTGGTAAATGTTAGAAAGTTTTCTGATGAGTGTTTCACACATGATTTCAGTGTATTTTGACACGCTGAATCCGAATCCGTTTTCCGTTTTGCTCGTACACCACCAAATTTTGAGTAAATGGCGAAAAACCATGACAAATGCGATTTTTCACGATTTTTAGCGATTTTTCACGGGTTTTTGCCATTTTCTTAAAGTTTTGAGGGTTCACGGGCAAAACAAACACTGGATTCAGATTCACCGCGTCAAAATACACTGAAATGATGTATAATACACTCATAAGAAAACTTTCTAACATTTACCAACGTCTATAAATGCGATTTTCAGCGATTTTTCACGGTTTTTCGCCATTTACTCAAAATTTTGGGTGGTGTACGGGCAAAACGGACACCAAATTCGGATTCAGCGCGTCAAAATACATAGGAATATATGGGTTTAGTCAAAAGTACTGCCCACTTTTTTTTTGTGTGCCGGTGTAATTATTTATAGTAAGCACAAATATAAGTAAAATAATCATTTCTAGTTTTAATATATTAACACGTATCGTGTCATGATTATTAGAATTAAAAAAATTATTTTACATGTATCAGTATTTTAAATTAATGAATATCTGCAGTAAGATCATTATCTACAGTAGGATAGTCACCACTATTTACATGTTAAGCCTTTCCGATCAGTTGTCGAAGAAAATTGTTATCAATTCATGAAAAAATAATCCAGAACTGTTATTCCAAATTTTTTTTTCATTTATACAGTGATTATTTTTCAATTTATTATAAAAATTTTACGAGCTCCAAACTGAGTCGAATTTAACATACAACCATGACAGTCATTGCTACCGACTACCGTAAACAAAAAACCTACGAATAATTTTAATTTATTATATTGGTAAAATGCATCAAATTGATTATTGATTAAAAAGCTGTTTGATTAGTAACACTTACTAGCTTGTGCCCTCAACCTAAAAGAAAAAAATTACTTCTCTCAAGTCTAACCTATCAACAATTTATTTACCTCGTACCGAAAAACAGTTCTAAAAAATACACGTAAAGACCAATTCCATATCAAATCAGACAGGTCCAACTTAGGATGACAGAATGATTTGATATTTGGATATATTATTTTATGGTGGAATTTAAAAACAAATATTTTACAGTTCAATAAAATTTTTTTTGTTAAAATCATTCGAAGATTACCTTAGAATTCTCAAAAATTGACAGACAGTTTGTTTAAAATGCAATATTTCTCGAACGAGCGTAGGTATTTGAATTTTCGTTTTTTTTCTTCCTCGTAGGTATTCTCGCTCTTTCAATTGATTGCAAAAGATCTGAAAAATGTAAAAAATGTCAGCTGTTTTTATAAAATACTTGAAAGTGGATTTTCTCGAAAACCCCACTATTGAATTTTTTTTTTTAATAGCTGACAAAATGTACTACATATCGTGTGAGTTTAGATTTTAGTAAACTACTGATTCACGTTGAAAAAATTATTTTTGAAAAATCGAATTTTTGAATTTTTCTTGGAAACAACGAAAGGCAAAAAATGCCCTAAAGTTTGACGAATGGAAAGAACCGGCGGAAAAATAGTGAAAGCAATTTAATTCCTTAAAAAATGATACTTTTTCAGCAGAAAAAATTTTCATTGCTGGGTCAAAAACACATTTTTGAATTCAAAAATATCAAGTAAGTGATAAAAGGCTGATTATAGAACTCGTGTTTAGTATTGCGACTCACAAAAAATTACTACAGGCGAAAAATTGATAAAAAACAGACAAGCTGACGGATTTGGATAAAAATTAAAGAGTATACATCAGAGATATTTTAGATTTTAATTTAAATGAAAAAAGTCAGAGGCGGGAATTTTTGGGACCCCACGAGGCACCAATCATAAAAATATGTAAAAGCCACAGAAGCGAACGGATTGTAGTGAAAATTGAAGACTAAGCAAAAGAGATTTTTTAGATTTTAATTTAATAATAAAAAGTCAGAGGCGGACAAGGGGGGCACCAAGCTTAACAAGTTGTTAAAGTTTGGAACATTTTTATCGTACACCCTAATATGCTATCGAAATGACTTTTAATTTACTGGCATCTTTTTTCTCCCACAACCACATACACAACTGTTCGTTAGATATGACGAATTTCGTCATTTATAAATCAAATTAATACAATGAGTAATCTTAATTAGAAAAGATAAGTGAAAAAACAATCTCTTTAAAAGATCACTTTAGCTATTCTAAGTCAGTTGGAAATTGTTAGGTAGTCATTAGCAGTCAAGAAAAACTAATAGCTTAGGTAAAACGTATGAATTTAGCCACCAAAATACAACGTACCCTCATTTCTTTCATAATTGAAGATTTCACTCATTTTTGTTACACACAAAAATAAGGGGCCATCTATAATTTACGTAACATATTTGGGGGGGGGGGTGTATATAGTCTAGTGTTAAACAATGACGAAAAAATGGCAATTGTTGAGGAGAGCGAAAAAACATTGTTTGAAATCGAAATCGCAATTAAAAAAACGAAAAAATTTGGCTTCTGAACTGACGCATTACTTAATCCATACCAAAAAAGTTTAATTAAAAAGAATCTTTCTTGTTTTGAGAAAGTATTATCTGAAGGTGATCATGTCGGTTGGCACTTTTTTTACCCTCTTCGAGTCGAACTGAGACAGTGATAAGAAATGAAATAATCCATTGAAATTGATTGATCCGTTCTTAAGATGTTGAGTTACTGAATACGAGGGAAAAAGTTTGTTGAAAAATCATTCAGTTCCGAGAAAATTAGGTTTTGGTTTTGAGGTTAGAATTTCATGGGCTCTGAAAAGTGTCTTAAAATCGTTACACAAATTATAATTTTCATTTTTTTTACATTATGACACGTTCCCGAGATGTTGAGTTGATGAACACAGAGGAAAAAGTTTTATCCAAAAAAGTTATTCAGTTCCGAGAAAATCAATATTCAACAAGACGGTGTAACATAGTGTGACAGACGATTTTTTGCTTTTAGGTAGTAATAAATGATAAAATTTACATTTTTTGTCTTTGAACCACAAAGATATTGAAATATATGCCTTTCACGAATATCATGAACAATAGTTTGATCACAAAAGTCTTTCTTTCTCAATGGATATAAAAATGTAACTTTAAGGTTTTGCTACCATAAAGAATACGATTACGAACAAATCCTTTTAACACGATGTGTATTTGAATTTTTGAAAATTTCCTAACAAAAAAACCCAGTTTCGGAAATTGGTCAGTTACCTCCTTTTGCTTGTCCACCCTTCACATATACGGGGAGAGGACAACATTTACGGGAAATAGCGTTACATAATTTATGGATTGCCCCTAACCACATCCGGCAATATCCGCAGCCAAACTAGGTATAGTTTGTCAGCATATGCCTCAGGGGGAAAAAGGTATAATTGTGTCATTCCGTCTAAATGCGTCTAAAATACTAAAAAGTGAATTGCCATTTGATCAATTTTTGTTCTATAAGAATAAAAATGAACAACCTCTTCGAAGAAGAAAATGGTAAACATGAATTTAAATTAATGCAACGGTTTATCCAGACAATTGTATACATTTAATAATTAAAATTAAAATTTAATATATTAAATTATGACAAAAAGTTTTAATTTTAAGCCATTTTTGGTTGCTTGAGAAAGGTTTTTAACCTAATCAAGTATCCAACACACAAATTGAATAAAAAACGATAATTTTAAAATACAAAATATTCCATTCAAATTTTCAAAGTCCCGAAATCATTTATGTGTTTTTGAACACTTCCAATTTTTATTTACGTGTGTATGTATGTACGTGTGTGTATTCATTAAAAAAAAGTTCTCAAAATCATATTTTTGGCCACAAAATAAGATTTTCTTCCACTGTATTGTTCAAAGGAAGTGTCTAGGCACACCCAAAATATATGGTGTACGCTCACCGAATTTTGGTGAGCCTAGACACGGCCTAAATTAAATTGACGAAATTAAATAAATCAGTGAGTTCAACTAAATTCAACCCCATTGAACAAACTTCAAGTGATTTCAGTGGAATTCGATATCTATGGAATTCAATGGAATTCAATGAAATAAAGTAGAATTAAATAAAACTGAGTAGAATTCAATGGAATTGAATAAAAAACGATTCAATTTCATGGAATTCAATGAGAGGAAATTGTAATCAATAAAATGGAATACAGTTCGATTCATTAGAATTCAGTAAAGTTCGATGAAATCCTATAAAAATGAATGAAATTCAGTAGAACTGAGTAGAATTGAATGGAATCCATGGAGTTCCGTGGAACTTGATGGAATTGAATGAGGTTCGGTGAAATTGAATGGGATTTAGTGGAACTCAAAAAAATTCTACGTAACACAATTAAATTTTATGCCATTCAGCGGAATTCTGTGCAATTTAGTAGAATTCTATGAAATTTAAGTTCAAAGAAATCTTGTAGAGCTTAATGGAATTCAATGCAAGCAAACCAATGAAATCCAATGAAATTTGATGAAACTGAGTAAAAATACATTAAATATCTTGGAACTAATGCAATCAATTTTAATTTCACGGAATTCAATGGGATAAAATGACAATCAATGATTTTCAACGAGATACAATGTGATCAATTAAAATTCAATAGATTTCAATGAAATTCTGTAAAAATCAATAAAATTAGGTGAAATTTGATGGAATTTAATGGAATGGAATATAATTTCATAGATTTCTATGCAATTTAATGGCAGTTTAAGGAATTCAAAAGGATGAAAAGGTAATGAATAAATTACAGTGGAACACAGTGAGATTAATTGGTATTCAATCAAATTCAATGAATTTCGGTGAAAATCAATGAAATTCAATAGATTTGAATGGAACTGAATGAAATTTAATATAATTCGAAGGAATTCATTGGGATTTGATGGTATTCAATTAGACTCAGTGAAATCCAAAGAAATTTAATGTAATACACATCAAATTTTCCATTTAGGGAAAGAATATACTTTTGAGATACAGGAGTGCTGAATTGAAGCGTAACAAGTTTGACTGGGAAATGTCACTAGGTAACGAGAAAATAAAAAAATAAAAAGCAGTTACACTGGAACTTGGATTGAAGCAGTCCGGATTCACGCTGTTCCGAAAATTGATACCGCGCCGGTTTCATGATGCGGGGAGCGCGGGAGGGGCTCTGTAGTCAAGAGCTGGTTGCATCAGGTTGCATCATGCCTCCAAATTGAACAGAAATGATTCAGCGGCCCTGTCTCTTTATGTTCAGACGGTCTGAAAATAGGATCAAGGCCAATGCAAGCCATGCCGGAAACCGTGTTCCTAATTACAAATTCCAGTGTATTCGATTTCTAGCTATTAAGTTGTTGAATTGCTACAAAATGTTTAATTGGGAAATATCATTAAGTTCTGAGAAAAAAGCCTGGGATTTTTTTTTGCGTCCGAGACTCATGTGCAAAAAGTTTGATTATCAAAAGTAATTCAGTTCCGAGAAAATGGTTCCAAAAAGTTGCAAAAAGTTGAGAAAAAAATAATGTAGAAAAATGTTTAACCAGCCGTGAAATTGTTGCCATTACAAAGTTTACTATTTGAAAAATGACATTAAAAAAAACTCCTTCGTCACAATGCGTATTACAATTTATCTGATTTTTTGTCCCTATAATATTAAACATAAATCTTATCTTGGTATACCCTACAATGATGTTTGCTTTTAATTTTTTTTCAATTCTTCAAATATAAATGAACGTAGACAATATTTTATATTTTTTGTTCAGAAGATATCATTTGTTGAAATTGTTTCTCAATATTGAGTAATTGAAATTTACCCAGTTATTTCAAGCAGTACTGCTTCAATGCGACTCTAGTGGTTTGGCCTTGAAAAATCTCTCCACGTGCATCGAGAGAATTGTGAAACAAAAAAAGTTGAAATTCAACTAGAATAAAGAGACATTTCTATAGTTGAAAGTAAAATGCGAAAACTCTTGGTTAATGTTATTGTGCAGACTATAAAAGCATCGACTTTTTTTATATGAATGAGGCACGATTCCTCTCAATGGTGTTCAAAAGTATGCGGATGTCCACTTTTTGAATCGATACTGCTCTTACTAGTTTCTAACTGAAAAAATAAGAACGGTTTCATTGTTTTATTTGAAAATTAATTAGATGTTGAAAGAGTCAATTTTTGTTATATATTTGCAACGATTTGCTATAATCCGTTTAATCACTGATTAGAGTGAAAAATGCTTTCTACAAAGTTGTAAAAGTTTCCAAGAAAATTAAGGATTTACTTTATCCCCTGTGGCTTACTGACCCGTTAAAATTTTTTTCAGATCCCTTTATTTCTGTCTTATTAGAAGCCATTCGGATATAATTACCTACGAGATATCTTTAGAAACCCTGCGTTTATGAATGAGCCACTATATGGTATAAGGGATTATTGATTAATTCAGGCGAGAGCAAAAGTGAATATGCAGAGAAAAAAATTAACTCTTATATCTCTCCCAGGGGAAGCAATAAAAGCTCCTTCAATATTTTATAATTTATATTTACAAGAAATTTTAATAAGCAATTAAAGTGCTTAAAAAATGTTCAATGAATATAAATTGTGCACAGATTTTATCACCAAATGCAAAGAAATTTAACTGAAGAGTGAACAAGTTTCTATAAATATTCATTATTATTAGTTTTTACAAATTTGTTTTTGCTATTTTTTTTATGCCAATTTTGTATAGAGGAAATAAGTTTAAAAAATGAGTAGACTCCCATTTTCCGTCTTTCCGCTCTAACAATAAACTCAACATAATGACCCCATTCTGAAGAATATCTTTTCAACCTACGCGTCTAGGATAACGTCTGAAATTATCCGTGGCAATCTTTCATGTAATACTGAAACATGATTGCTCTGGGGAAATCTTTTATACTTATGGGATGAAAAGACTTTCAACGCACGTGTTTTTTACACGAGGATGGATTATTTTAAGCAGCCATGTATCTAAACGTGATTTTATAAACACTTTTAAGCAAAATACTATCTAATAAAAAATAATGGATCCGAAACGAACTAAAAAAATAATCAAGCTAATTTTCAAGACATAGAAAACTTATTTTAATTTTATACAAACTTTTTGAATTTTGAGAAAATATTAATTTTTTCAATTCAAAATAATTACATTTCATTCTTAACAATTATCTTTAAAATATTTTGCAACATTTTGTGATGTTTAATAAAACCTAATTGTAAAAGAGTTGCTCAAAAAATTTATTAATTAAGTTGTGTCTCGGCTGGGAGTACTAAATTTTACGTTAGAACATTTCAGATTCCAGTAACCGCAGTAGGTACATATTTAATAGTCAGCCGGAACGTGCCTGACTGTTAAACATCTCTACTACTGGTAGATTTCTGAAATAGTAGATACACCATTTTTAGTCAGGCTATTGCCTGACTTAAAAGAGGATCAAATCACTCATTTTATAAAAATAATATTGGTGGCAAAATGAGCCACAGCAATCCAAACACAGAAGGCTGTAATTATTGATTTTAAACCATGAAGTAGATATGCCATTTATGGTGGAACAGTTTATCTCTGACTACACATTATACACCTCCGTTACTACTTGTTTTCACTTTACTAATATTTCCTTGCTTCACAATTATTTTCAAAAAGTTTTTATTATTTATTGTATGTATATATATATATATTATATATGATTTTAGTCTCACAGAATATAATACTCAAACTTTCAAAATATTTTTGCCGAAACTATAAAAGTTGAATTTGTTTGGAAAATTAAAAACGACTGTCACTTTGTTGTTTTATGCAATTATTTTGAGAAAATGAAGTGGATTTGTTTTATTTCTCAAAATAAAATTGTCCTCGAAGTTCCAAAAAGTTTGCATTAAAATAAAAAAAGTTCTCTTTGTTTCTAAAACTTCAATCGGCTGTCATTATGTTTTGTTTTTCTTCAGAAGAAGTTCCACAAAGTTTTCAAAACTTTGCATGAAAATTGAGAAACTTTTCTTTGTTTCGAGAATTAAAACATTTCCATTTGCTACTGAAATAAAATTTTAAACGAACCCGATTAATTGTAGAAAAATCTAACGAAATTTATTGTCATTCCAGACGTTTCTTCCTTTCTTTTCGACTCGTGACCCAGTAATTTAAAGTCGACTCTTCCTTGCTCGAGTCTAGGTCGATGAGCTTACTTAAAAATTCAAATTCAAAGGGACGACACCACATTCATACCAATAAATGTCAAGCCCTTATCCATAATAGTTAACCAGCATCTGTTAACCACCTAGACGCTCGACCAAGAATAATAACTCCTCGATAATAAGTTTAATGTCAAAAGTTTTCTCCCCTCCAAAAAGCTTAAAAGTCAATCTACCTTTATAAATAACTTCAACCTAGTAAAAATTTCTGCCAATCTAATTAAATGACTATGAATAGAAGAAAGTTAAGATCAAAAACAAATTCTATAATCAATAGACTTAACTGCGTCCGTTTTGAACACTGCACCTAGCAGTTTTCCCTTCCAACTACATTTGCAAAGATGGGTTAAAAAAATGTTTTAATTAAGAAGCAATTTTGAAAAGTATAAACAAATTTTCGAAACCAATTCCTTAGTTACGAAAAAATGTAACTTATTTGTTATTGGAAATCCGATAGGAGATTAATTAAAAAACAATTAAGGTTGTCTGCATTTAAGCTCAAGGTCGCAACAGGTCGACAAAATTCGTTTATCAATGATCCAATGAAAATATAATTGAATCAGAATGCAATTGAACGCACTTCAGGCTCAACTCCCCCCTCCTCCAAACCTATCAGCTCCATGGTACTCTGATTTGCTGCCTCCATGGCAACTTATTTTTTTCCTTTATTTTCTACTCTCTCTTCAATGTTTTGCGTGCTGTTTTAATATATACATATAAACTCACTATACTCCATATTATTGATCTTCTGCTCTTGGCAATAGTGCAAGATTACGATATTCAACTTTAGGTGCGTCTTTTCCTTAAACAAAATTGATTTCTGCCCTAGCTTTAATCTGTAATTTTTATTTACCCTTATTTAATTATTTAGTTTCAGTTTAACTTTTTCTCTTGTAGTAAGTATACTTTTCGTAGTTTTAATTTTAAAAATACAACTTAAATACAAAACAGGAAGAAATGATCAAGGTCGTACTTTTCATAGCGAAGCAAACGTTTTCAATTCTTATGCAAACTTTTTTAAACTGTGATAATATTTTTATTTTGGAAAAAGAAAAAATTCGGCTTTTTCTAAGAAGAGTATTAAAAATAGCAAAATGGTAATTTTTTATAAGTTGTGAAACAGGGAAAATTTTAACGTAAACTTTTTTTAACATTAGAGGCTCGTGTTTATTTTTTAAATTTATATAGCTTAAAGAGAGGTGATATAATATTATAAGGGCATTTCCGTTAACACATTCGATTTATAAATTCTTTAGAAACGTCGTTGCCTGTTTCCAATATGCTGTGAATCAATATCGGTCACAAAATGCAAATAATAGTTTAAGTTGGGTAAATGGGGTAAAAATATCAGTCTCGTTCGAAGTACCGAAGATAGCTAGCTACCTTTGTACGTTATTACATTACATTATAAAAGATTTGCTCCTACTCTTAAGAAAACAGAAAATATAATTGAAAAATTAAAAACCTAATTAAATAAAAATATTAGTCTTTCCCAAACGTTTAATAAAATACCAATTTCATCGTTTCATGTAAACTAAAATTAAAACTAATTCTAAAATTAAAATTTTACCGACACAGTAGTATTACTATTGTACTGAAAAACACTTCTGTTAGAACCTTAGAATAACCAGCCAAAAATCATAAAATACTGGATATATTTACAAGGGGAAGGGAGAAGTGGGGGGCAGGGGGAGAAGTAGTAGGGGAAATATGGAGAGGGGAAGTCATGGGAAGGGAGTGGAGGGAAAGGGTGGGGAAGAGAGAAGGAGTGAAGGGTGGGGAGTAAAGGGGAAATAAGGTGAGGGAGAGTACGGAAAGTGAAAGAAGGGAAATTACTGGAAGGGAGGGAAAGTAGCTGTGAAGAAGATTAGTAGTCATCATTAGTAGTAGTGATCATTCCCTCATTCAGGGCCAAATTGGGGTAGAAAATCGGCCCAAGAAAACTAGCTAAAAATAGTACCGGCCCACCGGGATTTTTCCTTAAGTCCCACCTTACCAATCCGCATGCCTGCCCTCGGTCAAATGTTGCAATTTCCGGTGATTAACCTTTAAATTTTTTCCCGATCTTATTTTTGGTTGGTCTGCTTGAAAATTGGGTTAAAAATTCTTCACTTACTACCTAAATTTGGCACTCTAAAAATAGGATGGAAAGTGTGCCACCTTTTCTATCGATTCCCATGCAAAAAGATTCTACTAACTGTCAATCAGTATTGTAGAAAACGCCATTTCTACCCATGATACTCCTGCAGCTTTACAGCTACTAACTCTATTAAATATATTTACGTCAGTACAGCACGCACTTCTTTGACGTCAGAATTTCGCCTCTGCCTCCAGGGAATAAAATTGATAAAATCCACCCTCTAATCATCTTTCTGCGTCTTCCGAGGTTCTAATCCTATTAAAAGAAAATTATGATAAGGTGATTTTTCTTGGATAAAAAGGGATAAAGTTTGGTTCGATAGAATTCAGTAATTTTTAGTAACTTTCAAGACATTCAGGTTAAATATACCGATTCGTGCAACAAATTAACGATAAATGTGTGATAATTTACCATAAATTTCCTAAAGTATCCGCAAATTTTCTATTTCTGGTAAGTAAGCGGTCATTCACGGTAAATTTTGTCAACTTTAATAATCTCCCTTCCAAAATTTATAGTTCATCCAATATGGCTTATCTTTTTAATAGGGAATGTTTCTCATTTCTTTTTCTTATTTTCCGGTCCGTATAATTTTGCTACTTCAATATACCAAAAGGTAAATTTCATTCAGGGTTTCAGGGTCTTGAGAAAACAAGTTGTGCATAAAAAATGATCTCAATGGAAATAACGGTAGTGGCTTGGTGAATGAAGGACCCGGCGACCCTTTTCCACGAATGACCCTATTTTTTTCGTATGTGAGGGACAGAGAGGATGTAAATGGACGAAAAGAAATTGGAGGCAGTAGACGGCTGCCAGTGGTAAACCCCTATCGACGCGATGTCAGCCCCTCATTCGTCTCCATAGGATAAGTGCCCTCAAAAGCTCGATACTTCACCCACCACTTCTTGCTTCATCCCCTGTTCTTTTCTAGCTCACCATTGTTAAAATCAAAAGACATAAAACTGCATTTTTTTAATTTTCAAATATCAATTGGTATTAGGATCGATAGGGAAAAGTACACTGAGAGAAATGCTTGTTTGGCCGAAACCAACAAAATTTTTTGTTTTCTATAGAAGCAAGAAAACCATTTAGTTGAGGCAATCATATTATTTTTTTGGACCGTTTAGTTGAACCAAGCAAAAAGTTTAATATGTTCAACAGAATTATTGTTTGTGGGAAAAAACATGTTGGTTGAACAAATATATTATATTATTATATTATAAATATATATAAATATATTATATTATTAGTTTTGATGAAGGAAAATCAGGCTAACCATAATCTACTATATAAAATTCAAATTCGTACACGTGTAGATAGATAGACTGATAATCGACTGTGAGGGGGGGGGGGGCAGCGGCTAGCTGTTACCGTGGGCGAAGTCCGGTTAAATTTTAGGTTTAAAAATAAATTTTTTACCAAAAAGTAGCGATTTTTCAAGGAAATAGTTAAATTTTCAATCAAAAGCATTTTTTTTCTTCAAATTTTCAACTAAAAAAAGATAGATTCACAACCAGATCGGAACAGCTAAATTTTCAGAAATTAATTTTCAACCAAAAAAAGAAACGAATTTAACCATCTGGTTGAAAATTCGTGTTTCTTTGTTCAAAAATTAAATTTTTGAACTTTTCCACTTTTTATTATATATTTATCTTTTTTACTTGAAAATTCATTTTTTTGGTTAAAATTTTTTTTCTTGGTTGAAAATTAAACTATTTGTTTGAAAACTAATGTATTTTGTTAAATTTTTTTTGGTAGAAAATTAATCTTATTGATTGACAATTCAACTACTTGGTTGAAAGTAGAACTATTTTTTTTCTCAGTTTTCTGGTTGAAGATTCTTGATTTTATTCAAAAATGTTTTCGTTGAAAATTGACCCATTTCTTGAAAATTTATTTCTTGGTAAAACATTACTTTTTTTAACTGAAAATGTAATTATTTAATTGTTGTCGAAAAGTCTTTCTTAGTTGAAAATTTATCCATTTTGTTGAAATTTCGTGTTTTTTTGGTAAAAAATTAAGATTCTTGCTTGAAAATTCAACTAATTGATTCAAAATTGAACTACTTCGTCAAAAATTGATTTAATTTATTTTTTGGCTGAAGATGCTACATTTAAGTTAAAAATTCAACTCATTGGTTGAAAATTGAACTACTTTGTTGAATTTTTTTTTTGGTAAACTATTAAGTTTTTAAATTGAAAATGTTACTATTCCATTTTTGGTTAGAAATTCATCATTTTTAATAGACACTTCAAGTATTTCCTTGAAAATCTGTGTTTTTCGATAGAAAATTAATCTTCTTGGTTAAAAATTTATGTTTTTGGTAAAAAATTCCACTATTTGGTTAAAAATTAATCTACTTTGTTGAAAATGAAACAATTTTTCTAAAAAAGTATTCTATTTGGTTTAAAAATCAACTACTTTGTCGAAAATTCGTCTTTTTTGCTTGACTCCACCTGTTTTTGATTTAAAATAAAAATCGGTTGAGAATTCACCTCTTTGGGATAAAAATTTAACTATTTTGTTGAAAAATCAATTTTTTTCGTTGAAAATTTATTTTTAACTGAAACTTTAACTATCCCAGTTGAAGATTTATAATTTGGGTCGAAAATTCAGCTCTTTGGTTGAAAATTTAACTATTTTGTGAAAAATTCGTTTTTTTTTGTTGTTGAAACTAAATTTTTTAGCTGAAAATTTAACTATTCCATGTTTGGTTAAAAGTTGATCTTTTTTTTGTTGAAAAATACAGTTCCCATTTTCTGTATTCAAGTTTTTATTTCTGTTTTACTTTCTCAGAGTTTTTTTTCAAGTTTAGTTAAAATTTCACTGTCGACTTTGCATTTTTCAAACCCAAATTCTACAATGAATACTTAAAATTGTATGTTGATTCCATTCCAGTATTTCATGTTCAAACTTAATATCAAGAGAAAAAATGTAAGTAAGATCGAATGCAGTAAAAGATTTGACTTTAAACGCGAAGTTCAGTCATAAGTTAAATTAGTGTTAAGCAATAAAAAATTGTTCATCATGTGTTTTACATGTTTTTTTAATAATTTTATGAAACTTTTATTGCATTTCCGTTTGTTCTCGATGTATAGTATTAATTATAGCGGTAGCTAGTGATAGATGAAATTGTGATGAACCGAAAGACCTCTCCTCAAATCAAATGCCTTTACTGAATTAAAACATTTTCTCTTCTTCCTAATTCATAAAATAGCCTAACATTTTCTCGGAGAATACACTGGTAGATATTTCTGTAGGAATTTCCCGAGACGCGTCACTGAAGCTTTATGCAGAAACCGTTTCTGTACAATTCATTATGTATCGTAATTTCAGAATCGACGGTAGCTTACAATATGCGTTACCTTACAAATATTGCAATTCTACTGTACAATAAATCGAGTGTAATTTAACATTAAATTTGCATTGTAAAGTGTTGTAAAATCAGAAACATTTTTAACAGCGTAGATGTCAAAATTGATTTATTTTTTTTTTATTTTGACTAACAATATTTTCATCTAAGTTTTTCAAATATAACTAAGTTTGTCTATGGAGTTGTCAGAAAATAAGTTGAAGTAGACTGAATTTTCTAAAATACTAAAAAAATACTATGCTCTAGCTCCAATAGAATTGCAGTTATGGCCTCCTGAATAAGACCTTACTTTATGGAACTTACACAGATGTTCAGTTTCGTTTGAAATTTGTTGCCTCTACTTTAGTTTTCATTCTTTTCAGTGGATATTTTTATGTCGAATAAAGCAGGAAATTTCAAAAGAAACTTAACGTATATGAGTTCCATAAAAGAATGTATTATTCAGGAGGCCATAACTGTAGTTCTATTAGAGCCCCTTAATTGTCAGACGTTATTTTTAGTATCTGGCTATAGTGGTTGTACGTAGCAACACATGTCAGGATTATGCGAAACTTGATGGATTGAAAGAAATTACGGAATTCAAGAATTTCGAAAATTTGATTCATCTGCAATTTTTGATCCTAAAGGGGCCGTGCATAAATTACGTAAAGTTTTTTCTGAAATTTTAAACCACGTACCCCCCTAAAGACTAAATATTTTTCGTGAATTTATTTAGGGGTTATCCAAAAATAACGTAAGAAGATTTGGGGAGCGAGAGGGCTATAATCTCATTGTTTCTTATGAAATAATAACATAGTTCAACTTTCGAACAAGTATTTCCAAATTTCAACAAAAAAAGATGAATTCATGACAAAAAAAGTAAAAGTAGATATTTTTAAATCAAAGACAAATTTTCATTTTAAATAAAAAACAGTTCAATTCAACCAAAAAATACGAATTTTTAACAAAATACTTGAATCTTCAACAAAAAAAGCTTTTTCAGCTGATAAAGAAGAAAAATATATTCCAAAATGTAGAATTTCCAAGTCAAAAAGACGATCTAATAAAAAACAGTTGAATTTTCAACCAAATAATTAAATTTGTAACCAAAAAAGATGATTTTTAGACCATGGAGATTAATTTTCTACTATAAAAGACGAATTCTCAACAAAATACCTACATTTTTAACCAAATAGTGGGATTTTTGAACTAAAAAGACGATATTTTTACAAAGCGGTTGACTTGTCTATCAAATAATTACATTCTTAACCAAAAGCATATATTTTTCATCAAGAAGATTAATTTTTTTCTAAAAAAGACGAAGTTGCAACAAAATACATAAATTTTCAACCAAATAGTTGAATTTTCAACCGGGAAGATAATTTGTTACCAAAAAAGACAAATTTTCAACAAAATACATACGTTTCTAACCAAATACTTGAATTCTTAACCAAGAAAATTAATTTTCTACCGAAAAAGACCAATTTTCAACCAAATAGTTGAATTTTTCACCCAAAAAAGTCCATTTTCAACCAAAAATGGAATAGTTACATTTTCATTATAATAACATATAATTATGAGTTTTCAACCAAAAAATTAATGTTTACTAAAGTAGTTCAACTTTAAACCAAGGAATGGAATTTTTACCTAAACCAGGGGGGTGACTCGCCATACAAATGCGCTGTGTCAGTTTTGTGAAGGACGGCAGAAAATGAAACACTGGCGCCACTAGCGCCACGCCCTATATTTGAATGAAAGCTGATTAGAATCATGGGAGATTTAGTATTTTTCGCAGTTTTTATAATATTTTGGACGTTTGTGGATAATTTAAATACTTTTAGCTTGAATTAGGCAAGGATTAACTGTTTCTAGAATTTAAAAAATACCTAGGATTAAAAAATAGACCTTACATACACTGGAAATGTCGGTTTTTAATTTTCAAGTAGAGTGGAATGGTAAAATATAAAGATTACGTATTTACCGTTTAAAACAAATAAACTGAATGTTCTGAAATGATAATATATAAAATTTTTTGTCAATTTTTTAATTACTCGAATGATCCTAATCTATTATTACATTATAATAAAAATATACAAGCAAATTTAAAAATCATAATTTTTAATATTCAGTATATTGTATTGATCGTGAAATGGCTAAAAGATTATCAGTAATAAAGTTATTAACTTTAACGTACATTTAGTCATTTATTTATTTAAAAATTGAATTAAAAGATGGAGATATAAATTAAATATGGGGTATAGGTAATAGGTATAGGAGTAATAAATGCCAAGTTAATTTATTTAAATAAATATAATTATTTAAATTATTTACGAATATACTGCGATTAAAGTATAGCAATTATTATGCAGACAGAACATAATAATTTATTATATACAATTGAACAAAGCTATTTTTACAAAATGTCGCGACTTTCTTTTTCATAAAATTATCGTTTTTTTAAATTTAGGTTTCTTGTACTATTCTGACTGCAAGAAAATCATTATTTTACAATTGTAATTTACTTTAGTACTTGAATTTACTAATAAATTAATGTAATCGTACATAAATTTCGAAATGATAAAAATAAACAACTTCTTAAAACAATTTTTAAGAAGTGAAATCTTCCTTTGATCAATTCAATTGTTACCTTAATAGGAACGTAAGTTCTATTATTTCGGTCTTACGATCAATTTGAATAAAAAAGACTAGGAGTATTCCGAGTCAATACTTTAATTATAAAAAGTTACATTCTCGCAACGTTTCGACCTCAATCTGTTGGTCATCCTCAGGCAAATTATACCCGATAAAGGCTTATATTATACCTAATAAAGTCTTTTTTATTCAAATTGATCGCAAGACCGAAATAATAGAACTTACGTTCCTATTAAAGTAATAAATTTCGAAACTCGGCGATAATTCAAAACTGTCATTAATGTTACTTTTACAATTTTCTTAAAGATAGTAAGGGTTTTAAAATATTTTTAAAATTTCAAAAACTAATAAAAATATAATGTTACGCACTATTACAATAATCTACAAGTTTTACAAGAAGAAAAATATATCAAAATTTAAAAATCAATGTAGTCATGAAACCGTCAGAGCCATTCAATTATTTTAGGTTAAAGAACATCGGTGTAAACAAATCCTCATACCTATCGCCATAACCGTTCCATCCGGAGCTAAAACTTTCTTTTTCCAAATTATTTGATCCTTTAAAAAGTGATCTTCACAAACTACATTTCCAGGTTTAACAATAAAATCCTTTTTGTCATGCTTAATTGCTTGGTGCCAACGGTCAACCACATTTTTTAGAACGGAAAAATGCACTGTTTTACTCCGTTTGAGCGGGTTGAGTCGTACCCTGATAGACAGTTCGGTTCTATACATCGATGCCCCCCCCCATTGTTATAACACATGTATCCGTAAATAAATAAAATATGGCAAATAGACGATAAAGTTATGACATTTCACGAGTTTGTGTATGCAAAATCATAACAGACAACGGGCAGACCGGGCGTCGTGGAGGTGGCGCCAATGCTTCACGACTCGCCGCTCTTCACAAAACTGACACGCGCCTCTAATGCAAAAGCGAAAATCGTGTCACCCCCCTGCCTAAACAGATGCGTTTTCAACAAAAAATTTACCTCATGTAACAAGGCATATAAAATTCGTTGGACCCTTACCCAAAATATTTTACGCAATTTATACACAACCACAAATATGCTTTTTTTTCAGATTTTTTATGAATGTGAACAGTGAACACTATAATTGAAAAACGCAAATAAAGCGGAATTTATCTCCTTAACATTTTCAGTTTGAAAAGTTCTTTTAAATCGTTAGGGGAGCCCCTCCCTATTCCTTCCACATACATTCGTTGAAGAAAATTCATAATCGCCCCTTCTGAAAAATTTTCCAGATCCGCCCTTGCGTGTAAATTTATGGAATTCAATAAAATTTCGTGGACTTCGGAGGAATTCAATAGTTCCAATAAATTCCCATAAAATATAGTAGGATTCAATGCAATTTCGTGGAATTCAATATAATCTACTTGAAATTCAAAAATATAGAGAAAGGGAGAGAGTAACGGAGGTATTATGTGGAAAGCATAACATTTATGAAGTCTGTATATGAAAAATGTCAAAAACTTAAAAAAAGTGATGAGGTCATTTTAATTACGAAAGTGGTTGGAGGATGGTACGCCGAAGGAATGGGCTTCTGATAAAAAGCGTCTGCTTCTCTATGTTTTCTAGACGCACGGACATTTATCGAAAATTTTCTAAGGAGGGTGCTTCAGGTTTCATAAGCGTCTTCTAATTTATAATTTTGAGTCTTTTTGATAGTTTAAATTTGCATTTCACAGGTTTGTAGAATTGTTCTTTTTTCTATTCCTAATTTAAAAATATGTCATTTTTTGCTCAAAATTAGTACAAAAAGATGAAGTTAGGTATGTTTTGTTTGTGATATCAGAGAAAAAATTTATAAACGTGATTAGAATAATCTTTTAAACTTTTCATACTAATATTCATGTGCAATTCTCAAGAAGTTTAAAGAGAGGGGAAAAAATTGATTTTTTTAATGAAGGAATAATTCCTTCCAGTATCCTACACTGTTATAAATTAATGTAGGAATTTTTAAAGATCTGTCACTAAAACTTTATGCAGAAACCGTTTCTAAATTTTCCTAAACAGCAACAGAAATTTCAGCAAGGGTAACTGCATAAAGCTTGAGTCACATGTTTCAGAAAATTCTGTTATAATTTAGTCATTTTCAGTTACTGTAACTAAAAATTTCAAGAAATTAAATTTTTTTCGGTTCATTAATTTTAATATAAAATATGTAGTCTATTTTTGTCCTGATAATATAAATAGTAAGAAAATATGAGTGAAGTTAATATAAACAGATTTGATTCATTGAGTATATTATATAAAAAATCATTTACATATAAATTTCGCTCACATATAGTCGTACTATAATCTATATTGTTAAGATAAATATTATACTGCTTTATAATAAAATTAATGAACGAACGAACGACTAAAAATTACAGATATAACCTATCTAGCCAAGAGGGAATCATTTGACGTAAACAGCGGACTCACCATTCAATTGAAACCTGGATTAATTAATAATTTACGCAGCTGCTGCTAGTCATTTAGGGTCCTGATGTACCTTTTTTAGAAGTTAATTTACGAGGCAGAATTCAGTTTCTTACTCTCTTGCAAATTTTGAATCCTTTTCACGCTTGAGATCACTCAATATAGGGAAAAATAGGTTTACAGCAATGTTATAATTCAACATAACCTTTTGCAGTGCATTGCCGCCCATGACCACAACCACTATGCTTTGTCCACTTTGAAAGCGATCGAGAAGCGAGGAGTGCGCAGTTAGCAACTGCGCACTTCTTTTGGTCACGATAGCTTATATTCCTGTTACCATTTATGAATTTGGTTACTTTAGTATCCTGAATGTTTCGGAATTTTCCGAACATTTCTAATAGTGTAGATATATTTCCTGCAATTAGTATTTCACTGGTATGCAATTAACTGGATATGCCTCCTGGTATGTCGCCCCTAACTGAATGCTACCCCTTTCTTATATATTTCAATCGATTCTAATATATTCAATATTTCCTTCAATTTAAATTAGGCATAATTTTGGTAATATCTTTTCTTGCACAATATGTTAATATATACATTATATAAGCTGAAGATAAAATCCAATAGTACACGGAACGGAGTGAAGTGACGTAAGGAGATAAGAGCATAGTTTAAGTGATGTAGGATGGCAAGAAGAAAAAGAAAAGAGGGAGGAAAATGGACATTTCTGAGGGTGGGGCAGTGAGTGAGGGGCTAGTAGTTAGGGGTTGAGAAGAGGATGGGGCAAGTTAGATACTCCGAGGAAAAGGTCATCTGAACCCTGGCAGGTTTCCGAGCTGATGGTTACTCTCACTATAACCTTGCATTTAGATCTCAAGGGGACAAAATGGTGAAAGTGAAAGAATTTCAAAAAACAGTTTATTACTTCTTTTTATAAGCCCTTGACAAATCTTGATTTTAATTAATAAATACGTGCTGCTAACGGAATACTACTCAATTTTATATGAGAACTGAAAAAAAAATCTTTAGAAGTACACTCAACCCCCGATATAAGACCGGTTTCGGACATGGCTTGCCTCAGCCTTGATCCTAAATAGGGGGAATCCAAACGTAAACAAGCAGGGCTGCATGAACCATTTCTGTTGGATTTTGACGCATGACGCAACCTGATACAACTAACGCGGTGAGGGTGCGACCCTCGAGTTGTTTGCCACGATTGACTGAGCATATTCTCTCTTTCGGCCCCGCGGCTCCTCTCATCGCGAAACTGCGGAGGCCATCAGTTGTAGAAATATCGTAAATCGAGGGTCTTATATAGGGAGTTGCATGTAGGCTACGTTTCTTTTAAAGTAGTTTACTCGTCATTACTATACCAAATTCTAAATTCCGCTTTATTTGACATCAATAATGATAGTGATGCATTCCAAAAAGACAATACAATAAAATTTCGATATCGGGAATTCAGCTGAGCACCACTAAAGATAGTGTGAAGTCCCGTCTCCGGGATGACGTGTTGCTGATTTGGACCTAAAAAATTTGATTAGAAATAGTTATCCATTTTCGAGGAAATATATGTGTCAGCTGACGATCTCAAAGTAACACTGACCACAAATTCGAACAGGCTTGGCTGCGGATTGCGATGACAAATGTAATCTTCAGTTTAAATGAAAACAAAAACTTGCACCCGAGATATTTAGTTTTTTTAATGAGGGTAACAAAGTTTTGATAAAAAAAAGTGAACTAATTCCGAGTAAAATGTCCAAGAATTTTGAGGGTACAATTTTCTCAAGTTTAGAAAATCGGTTTTAGGTAGTAATTGAAAATCGAATTTTCAATTTTCTACAAAAATAAAAAATTGCTCCCGAAATATGGGAATGAATAAGAATAACAAATGTTTCATACAAACAAATTACTATGTTCCTATTAAAAAATTAAAGGGTATTTATTAGATATATTTTAGATTTTAATTTATTTATAAAAAGGCAGGAGCGGACATTTTTGAGGCCCCAGGGGGCATCAAACACAAAAATGAGTTAACACCGAATAGATTTTTTCATACACTTAGAATTATGAATTAAAAAAAGCTGATCCTCATGTTTTTCATAATTCATAATTGTCTAGTGTTACACAATGACGAGAAAGTACAGAAAAGCCAAAAAAAATTATATATGCGGGAGTAGGACAACATTCACGAGAAAATAGCGTTTCATATAATTTATGGATGGCCCCTAACCACATCCTCAAATATCCGTAGCAGTATAGTTTGTCAACATATTGCCTCAGGGAAAAAGGTATAATAGTGTTATTCCGTCTAAATGCGTCCGAAATAAAGAAAGTGGATTACATTTTATCAATTTTTGTTATGTAAGCATAAAAATGAACAATATTTTCAAACAGGAAAATGGTAAACATATTAAATTAAATTAATTTAAATTTCTAAATGTAGGTTTAGAATATTATACGTCATTTATATATTAATTGAGGTGCAATGTATTTAACTAAGAATAAGAATGTTGAGATTTTGAAAAATACTTGGATGAAAAAATATAAAATTACAGTTACAAGTATCGAAATTATAGGTGTTAATATTTGACTAAACTAAGAAAGATTTAACACAAACTAGTTAAAATAAACAATGAGTCTAAATAGTTCAAACAGTTTTGTTTAAAAATAATTAATAGTCAAACATGAATGCAATTTTTTATGTATTTTTTTTTCTTTAGCAGTGTAATTTCTAAATTTATATATCCAAATACATTCATTATATCCCCATCGTCAAAAAAGTTAACTGGAAGATACTTTTTCACCATCAAGTCCGCCAGCATTTTATTTAGTTTTTCTTGTTCGAATGAACCCTTATTAAATGGAATTTTGTGTGACAATATAACACTGAAAATACTATAGTTATTTTGCAACAAATTAAAACATACAAGAAGATTCATATGAACAAGATTTCCAATTTTTTTGCGGTCTGTAGCTGGTCATAGTTCTTTTTATTTTTTATATATTAGAAATAAATTTATTTCCTTATAGAATAAATTTTCAGTATCCTCGTACGCTTTGTCATAAATTTTTGTTAAATGCCTCATTAATCCACTTTACTACATTTTAATAATTTTTTTCCTTGTTCTGCGATTCTTGGCACAATTTGGATTTTCAATACTTTCCTTTTTCATCATTATGAGCTAATTCAAAAACTTCTGTACGTTTTTCTGTGCGGTCCGTCTTGCTTTTCTTACAATCTTCTGGCTATTTTAAACAATTAAATTATTAATTTTAAAAAACTTTAATTTTAAAATAAAACGTTTACTTTGATGATTTCGAAGATTCCGCTGGTAAAAAAATGTAATATTTTTACCACATAATCTGAAGGCTTATACTTGTGCATGATCAGAGCCCTTTTTCGAAAAATGGTCTTGCTAGTTTTTTTGTTAATTGAAGCGCACTTTGAAACGGTGAGCGGCTGTTTTCAGTTCACCATGGGTACGCTCCCAGTGGCGCGTTGCCCATTTCCAGGCGCAGAAAATTCAGGATATTTTCAATTAACAAAAAAAAACAAACAACAAGACCATTTTTCGAAAAAAAGACTCTAGTCATGCACATGTATAAGCCTTTAGATTATGTGGTAAAAATATTACATCAAATAATTCATCCTTGTAACCGTATTTTGTATTATTCTGAAAATCTACTCGTTTGAAGCACCTTAAAAGTGCTCGTAGTCAACAAAATTACAAAAGTGAAAAATATCAAGCGAGAAATATATGAGTGTGCCTGTACAAAAATCCGGCTATTCGCACCGAAAATTCGGTAAAAATAACCCCTTTTCCAGCTCCCTTTATTCGTACCGAAAAAATCCGGCTATTTGTACCGAAATTTAGGTACACGTAGCCATGGCCTTTAATTATAGTTCCAAATAAAAAATAGATAACTAATATCTATAGTTAAGATCGTTTTGAATTCTTCTTTAATACTGTTAAACACTGTTGGATTTACCCTTATGAAAAAGAAGTACTGAATCCAAAACTTACCCACACTTTTCTCATGAGGATCAGTTTAATCTATCTGAATTATGTTAAATTACGTTATATTCCACTGAATTCGATTGGAATCCTTTAAATTCCATTGAATTTCATTAAATTCCGTTAATCCACATTGAATTCGATTGAATTCCATTGAATTTCTCTATCTTTCATTAAATTACGTTGATTTCGCTGATTTCTAATGAATTGTGTTGAATTTTGTTACATTAAGTTGAATGTCACGGAATTATTATTGCCTATATTGAATTACGTGGACTTGAACTGAATTTCGTATCTAAATTTAATTTATTAAAGTACGTTAAACTACTTAAAATACGTTAATTTTAATTGAATTGCGTTAAATTCCTCTAAATTGTCTTAAGTTTCAATAAATGAAGCTAACTTTCACTGAATTATTTTAAACTGCATTGAATTACGTTGTCTTGAATTGAATTCTGTTGAATTTAATTATATTACATTGCATATAATTAAATTCCACGGAATTTCATTGAGGTACGCCGAATAATATTGGGTTTTGTTGACCTAGATTGAATTTCGCTAAATTACAATTATTTTGCATTGAATTACATTGATTTGAATTGAATTACGTTGAGTTTATTGAAGTTTCACGAAATTCCCCTGAATCATGTTGAATTTCTTGAAATTTCGCTGAATTTCACGGAATTATTTTGAATTGAATTGAATGATGTTGTCCTCAACGGAGTTTTTTGAAAGTTGATTAAATTTCATCACATTACCTTGAATTACATTATATTCTGTTGACATTTATTGAATTCAATTGAATTTTTCTAAATAATATAAATTTTAATTAATTTTTCTGAATTCCATTAATTTATTTTGAATTTTATTAACGTATATTGAATGTCGTAGGATTCTGTTAACCACCATTAAATTCCATCTAATTTCACTCTATTACGTTAATTTGCATAGACTTACTTTGAATTTCACTGTTTTACGCTCATGTGCATTTAGTTACATAGATTTTCGTTAAATTTCACTAAATTTCAATGAATTGTATTGAATTTTGATATATTAAGTTGACTTTAACCGACTTATTTTTGACTCTATTGAATTACGCGGACTTGAATTAAATTTCGTTGAATTTCATTAAGTTACATTTAATTTAATAAAGTACGTTGAATTACATTTAATTCTGTTGACGTTTATTGCACTGAATTGAATCTCGCTAAACTACGTATATTTATACAGAAGTACGTTGATTTTAATTGACTTACGTTAAACTCCACTAAATTTTCTTAAATTTCAATAAATTAGGATAACTTTTAGTCAATTCTTTTGAACTTTATTGAATTACGTTTCTTGAATTGAGTGTTGTTGAATTTAATTAAAATACGTTGCATTTAATCAAATTCCATGTAATTTCAATGAGGTACGTTCAATTGTATTGGATTTTGGTGACCTCCATTGAATTCCAATAAATTTTGCTGAAGAATGATAATTTTAATTAATTTTTCTGAATTCCATTATTTTTGTGTTGAATTTCATTGAAGTACGCTGAATTCCGTGAAATTCTGTTGACCACCATTGAATTTTACTGAATTACGCTCACATGAATTTCGTTCAATTGCGCTGAATCTCAATGAATTGTGTTGAAGTTTGTATACATTAAGTTGAATTTAGCCCAATTATATTTTATTATATTGAATTAAGTAGACTGGACTTGAATTTCGTCGAATTCCATTAAATTACATTGAATTTATTAATTTACATTAAATTTATTAACTTGCATTAAATTTGTTGAATTATATTCATGTTGACGTCCGCTGAACTTATCGAATTGCGCTAAATTACGTTCATATATTTGCAAATGATTACGTTGATTTGCATTAAATAACTTTGATATTAATTAAACTACGTTGAATTACACTAAATTTTCTTAAATTTTATGAAATGAACCTAAGTTTCACGGAATTATTTTGAACTTTATTTAAATAAGTTGTCTTGAATTGAATTTCATCGAATTTCATCAAATTATATTGAATTTATTAATTTACATTAAATTTATTAAATTACATTAAATTTTTTGAATTACATTAAATTTTTTGAATTACATTCAGATCTGTTGAACTATGTTGACGTCCACTGATTTTATCGAATTGCGCTAAATTACGTTCATATATTCGCAAATAATTACGTTGATTTGCATTAAATAACGTTGATTTTAATTAAACTACGTTGAATTACACTAAATTTTCTTAAATTTTATGAAATGAACCTAAGTTTCACGGAATTATGTTGAACTTTATTTAAATAAGTTGTCTTGAATTGAATTTTGTTGAATTTAATTAAATTACGTTGCATTTTATTTCATTTCATGGAATATCATTGAATTTTGTTGACTTCCAAAGAATTTCGCTGAATTACGTTTCTTTTAGATTGAATTACTTTGAGTTTGGTAAAATTTCACTAAATTCTTGTGAATCATGTTGAATTTCTTGAAATTTTGATGAATTCCACGGAATTATTTCGAAATAAATTGGATGATGTTGTCTTCAATTTAATTTTTCTAAAGTTTATTAAATTTCATTACACAAAATTGAATTACATTCTATTTTGTTCAATTCTGCTGACCTCCATTGTATTCCATTGAATTCCATTGATTTGCCAAATTAAATTATTTCTTTGAATTCCCTTCAGTTATATTGAATTCCATTACATTGTTTTCGAATTTTCAATTGAATTTGAATTCTGTAGAATTTTCATTAGAATCCACTGAATTTTTGACTGACTGACTCAAATAAATCTTCCAGAATCTTGACGTCATTGTTCCGTAATTTTTTTCTTACTTTGTAACATTCCTTTCAACTACATGCCGCTTCTCTTCCAATTCGATTTACGGACTTAAGAGGATTTAAACCATTTACTCCCACTCATATCTCGAGCTCGCAATGTACAATGCAAGCAGGTCTCGCACAATTTTTTATCAGCTTAACAATTTATTTTGGACTCCATGTTTAATCTGAAAAAATATATATAAAAATTTTGATACAAATAAAATTAGTATGCCATTTTCAGAAATTGATCCTCTTCATATAAAAGTTGTAATTTATATTTCATGGAGTTTATTTTCGAAGTTTTATTAATTAATTAGTTTCCCGCGATTCTGTTTGACCTGAATGACAACATGACTCATTTACTTCCAGTTTTATTACAAACGAGGTCGCCTTCATTTGACCTGAATTGTCACGGTTCAAGCCGGATTTCGGAGGCTGCAAAGAAAACAAGAACGTATTTATAAGAGTGGTACAATAAACAAAACTAATCAGATCAATGCACTATTTATCAAAAATGAGAATTAAATTAATTTAAATTTAAATTTTGAAGACTAATAAAAGTTGTCAAAACAGGGACCAATGTAAAGTTTTGAGACAAAGAAAACTTTTTGCAGCATTCAACTGATTCTATCGAAACAATGTAAGCATCTTTATTGCCTCAAGTAGTGAAGATTACTTGTACCTTATAAATACAGTAGAGCATACGTTGCTGTTAAAATACCCGATTTTTAAGAAACATTGTAGAATATTTTTTTCCAGAAAATTCCAAAATATTCCACAAATGAAAGAATAGACTAGAATATTCTGAAATATCCCACAAATGTTCCGAAGTTTCTAGAATATTGTAGAATTTTAGAATAAGAAAATTTAAGTACTATATAAAAAATCTTACATCATTTCAGGATATTCCAGAAGAGTATAGTTTCTATAATATTCCAGAATAATCTTGAAAGTTTCAGAATATTATAGAACATCACTCTGATTTTCAAGGTAGAGCATTCTAGTCTGTTAGTCGAAGCCTGTATTAATTTTATTAAAATAACAATGAGACTAATTGTATGTTTCGGAAATAATTAGTCAATATTATTTTTCAGAAGATGCCTGTGATCAGGTTTAAAAGGGCTGAGGAGGCAAATGGGCCGCCTACTGCTCTTCCTACACCTTCTAATGTTCCACCTGTGAACAATCAAGATCCATCGGTAGCAGGTAATGTCGACGTTAAAAAAAATGTAATCAATTTTTAGGGTTTCGTAGGGGAGATCTTTCTTGAAAGTTTCAGGTGCCATCCGCCTCTCATCACCTATATAAAAAAAGAAATGAAAGTTAGGAGTTTAGGACCATAAGATTTTTCAAACAATAATAGGACTAGAGGGTATTGGATGGGTGGAAGGGCTAAAACGGATGGGCATATAAGAAGATGTGTGAGAGGCGTGCGAGGTGGCGTGGGAGGACAGATGCGGAAAAAAGGGTAGAGGGATTAGGGGATAGGGGATGACATGGTTATACGGAATGGAAAGTGTAAGAGTTGGAGGATAGAGGGAATAGAAAATGTTAGAAGGAAGGTATGGGTAGTGGAAATTAAAAAGAATTTTGAAGTTATAGGGGTGTAGTCAAAGATAGGGAGAAGTTGATTGATAGGTGGGTATTGCAAATTAACATAATATATGGATTGTGTGATAGGGGAGAATACGTGGAGAGGAGAAGGTGGGAAAGAGATGAGATTGATGGAAGGATGGCGAAGGGTGAAAGAAAAAGTGGGTAAGAGATGGATGGAAATGGTTGGCAGGTAAAATGGGAAGAGAGTAATAGTATGAAGAGTTACAGGATGATACAAGGATGGATGCATGGAAGTATATAGAGGGTTTGACAATAGTGGAATCTAGTGGGTTCAACTATGGAACCCGCCTTCTTAGGAGCTTGAAGACCGCTTCACCAAATTATATTTTGTCAACTAAATTCAGTACACCAAAAAATGAGCATATATGATTGACTATTATCATAAAATTTCAGCACCTACTCCGGTAGCAGAAATCACCACAACCTTCACCTCCACTAGCTCGACCACCTATATCCCTTCGACTACAAAAGAGTCTACAGTGGCGAAAATGGAAGATGTTACCAAGGAGCTCGCAGAAGAAATGGGAATCCCCACCTGGGGTCTAGTCGCCATTATAATAGGTAACCACTTACAAAATTTGAAAATCCAATAGTATTTCTCCTGTAAATATTTAATTTCTCTATTCGGTTAATTCATTTCCGAATTCTGAAACATATTTTATTGGTAGCCGTTGGAGCAGTAGTTCTAGGAATCTGCTTTTGCTGCATAAGAAGATGTTGTCGCAAGAGAAGATCTAAGGACGGAAAAAAAGGCCTGAAGGGAGCAGTAGACCTCAAATCCGTTCAACTACTAGGTGGCACATACAAAGACAAGGTACGCGATCGGTTGTTCCGTGCTTGCAATTAGAAATTAGACGCTAATTCTACACCCGTGGAATCCTGTTCCCTATGTTTAGGTTCAGCCGGATATGGAAGAACTTACAGACAATGCAGAGGAGCCAGATGAAGCAGAGAGCAAGCAGAGCGAAGTGAAACTCGGAAAACTCCAGTACAAAGTAAGCTGAGAGGGTCTAACATTGACCTTGAATATTTCAGAACGTTTGAAAACATCTAATGACTCTCTGAAACTGTCCAAAATTTATATTAGACTTCCCAGAGGTTCTTAGAATCTTCTGGTATCTTTTAGAAGGAAACTAAAGTTAGTCTAATTTTTGTAGCTCGAATACGACTTCAACTCGAACAGCTTAGCTGTGACGGTCATCCAAGCTGAGGAACTACCAGCTTTAGATATGGGAGGTACTTCCGATCCTTATGTCAAGGTTTATCTCCTGCCGGACAAGAAGAAGAAGTTCGAGACCAAGGTCCATAGGAAGACGTTGAATCCAGTTTTCAATGAAACCTTTACGTTCAAGGTGAGTCAAGGATTGGATGATTTTAGAGTTTTCCTATTTTGTGTCTCTAGCACTTTCTCCGATGGCCGTGCCCTTTGGCCACGTGTCTCAGTGAAAAAATAATTTCGAGGCATGCCCGTATCAAAAAAATAAAGTACACCCTTTACTAACTTAGAAACCATCCTTGTCAAGCCCCTTAAATATTTTAATGGAATGCAGTAGGTGTACAGTGTACACTTACAAGTTTCATCCTCAAGTGTTTTGGAAACTCCTCTGATTAATCCCTCTTTGTCAGATCCATTTGTAGCATCCATTTTTAGCGACACATATAATTACTATATTACCATATTCGCATCTTTAAGAAAAGGCCCCTCGTAAAAAAAACAGTGGAACTTTAGTATCACTTTTACCACTCCTTGTAGACACGCCCCCTAATTTATAGTTACGCCCTTTATAAACATCCCTATCTATGTTCCCTGAAAAGTATCTCTGTTATGCCCCCTATATTTTTTCATAGCGATAGCACACCAACATGACATGCCCTCTAGTGTCTCGAGACACGAACCACAGCCACGCCCGATAGGGCGGAACAATAACAAAGAAGTATATATATATTTCAAATTGGGGGGGGGGGGGGGGGTATTCAGCAGTTGTAGTTTGGTGCCCGGATTTCTTGCAACAAGTTACAGATAAAAAAATATATATCTTATGTTCTCGCATCCACATAAAGTTCAAGATAACGAATAAACGCGAATTTTTTGTTCAAACAGTGAGAAATTAATTTTTTATTAGATAAAAACGGCTCTAAAAATTAGTATTTACAACTATAGTTATCCTTCAAAAACTAAGCAGCAATGAAAAAATCCATACACATCGTAAATTGTTATTGAAGTTGAAAAAGGAGAAACATTATGTTTTTATTTGTTTAAATGATATTTTTCTTATTGTTGATGATTTTTTTATTGATGGAAATTGTTCTTGAAGTTCATACTTAAACCTATAATTATTCCTCGAAAGCTACACAGCAATACGAAAATTCTTACACAATGTAAATTGTCATTAAATTTAAATATAGGATATAAAGTCATGATTTTTGACTATTTATGTATGACTGCTTTCTGTAAATATTTCAGTTTAATATAAGAAATAATATTTCTAAGGATAGTAATCTAGTTTGCATTAGTTTGGATGAAGTGATATTACTTTTTAATAAGTCCCAGACTTATTGTCTGACATCCTTGTAAAACAGTTACCCAGTTTACGCAAAAGCACAGTATTTTATCATTTTTGTTATTAAGGGTGGTTTAAAGGCCGGTCTTCGAACGATTAAAGAAACTGTTATATTTTTACACAATATTTCTGAAGTCATCCTAGGATCCACCAAAAAAATCTGTGATGCAAAAAATCTGCCAAGTACAACTATATGATTCTGTGACATCAAAGTTGGCCAAGTAATTCGGAAAAAAATATTCATAATAAAATATATAATAAAAATTTGTGATAAAGTGCCCTACAGATATTCAAAAATAAATTTCAAGAAACCATATTAGGCGTTATCAAACTTGGCGGGATTGAATGTTATAAGCAAGATTATTTTAATACAAAATTTGTGGGTATGGGAGATTCATGTAATGGCATAAGAGTCATATAATCCCGCCAAGCTATCTAACGCCTATTAACCACCAAACATTGGAACAGTAAACACCCGTGAAGAAAAATTTCAGGGCAGTCTGGTGTCAGGTCTGGCCTGGCTTTATCTTGACTGTCTAGGCTGGAATATCTGATCTAAAACCAGGTCTAGTGCTAGTCTTGGTCAGGTCTGACTTTATCTATACCGTTTAGTCTGTAAAGTCTGGCCTGGTCTAGGTTTAGCGCTAATCAGCTAAATACACTTATAGTGAAAAATTATTTTTTGTCCAAGTAATGACAAAAATAAAGGGCATCCAGCCAGCGGCTGACCGGCTTTCAATTAGCGTCTGACCAGCCAATAACTAGCGCCTGACTAAACCTGTACGGTCTGGCTTGGGGCTAGCCACAAAAACGTTATGCTTTTGGCCAGGCCCAGACTCCACCATCTGGTCAGCCGGGCCAGCGCAGCGCCAGGAGATTTTTCAACACGGGCACGCCTCCTAGTAGTAAACCATATTTGCAACCTTCAATAAGACTCGTAAATACTTCCCGAAGATGCAGCCTTTTTCTAAATCCTCAAAATACGGTTATATATTAGCACCGCCCCTTTTGAAAAAACCCTCGTCATAGCTCATAAAATGTATTATAGCAATTGCCTTGGGATACAATCACTACCAATGCCCCTTTGGAGTGTCTAGACACGCCCTAAAGCCCCTAGCCAGAGAAACACAGTGTATATTCGCTCCCTAATAAAGAAAAAGAGTGAACATAGCATTTCTTTAAGTAAGAGACATATCTCTCAATAACAAAACATAGTGGCGCACATTATTGATAATCGTAACTAGGTCCTTCAGATACGCCCCCTTCCAAAAATCTTTAAAAATGATTTTTTTAAATGTGTTTTGAAAACCACTTCAAAAACAAACCATCGTGATGCCCCTTTGCCACTACCTATCCAAGTGGGCAGGAAATTTAAAACGTAATTAGAATGTCCTAAAAACGTTCCTTGGACGTACAAGTCAAAAGTTTTTATTTTAGCGTTCCAAAAATGATCCTAAGTCAGACTGAATAATGATAAGAAAACGTTTCATTTTTCAAATTCGTCCTTAAAAAGTCCCTGAAAGATTGTATGTGCAAGGAAAGTTATTTGGACTGACAGAGGACATTTTTAAGCCGCTTTAGAAAGACTCAGATCTTTGTTTCGAAGGACGTCTAATGTGAATATCCCTTATCCACCCTTCTGACAAAAGTATCGAAAATTATAAAATTTGATAGATTCTTTATACAGACAAAAATGGGATTGGATAAAATTGAATCAAACAACTTACACGAATTAAATACTATCAGCACATTTAATAAAAATCTAATCTAATTAAATCAAATTTCACGAATCAAAATACATCAACACGTTTGATAGACTATCAAACTCTATTCACCTAGAAATCCTATACTTTTCTATCATCCTATTTTCATTAAAATTATATCAAATATTATCCACACAGAACTGTATCAAGCCCTATCTTCCACAATTTTTGAAATCCTTATAAAATTCTATCCATTGAGAAAACTTATACTTTTCTGTCAACATCTCATTAAATCTTAATCGCACAAGACTTGTATTGAATCCTATGTTCCAGAACCTTACAATTTTTTATCTAATTCTATCTGTCGAGAAATCTTATACTTATCTATCAAGATATTGTTATTAAACCTTTATCAAATCTTATGCAATGAGAAAATGTTGATAGAAAAGTATAAGATTTCTCGATAGATAGACTTAGATGAAAACCTTAAAGATTCTGGAACACACAATTTGATATAAGTCTTGTGCGATTAGGATTTGATAGAGTTTCAATACGAGAATGTCAATAGACAAGTATAAAATTTTTCGACAAATAAATTTAGGGAACCAGCAACCTTTGAAACTTTAAGGAAACGTCCTAAAAATCATTTTTTTCAAAGATCTCGTTTCGAGTGCATATTACGTTGTATACACTTCACAGATAAAAAACTGGAGAAAAATTTCTCATAAAACTGAATAAAAAAAGTTTTCTAGCTATAATAGATCCCAATATTTGGTTTGACAAAGTTTGCCCTTTTTTCGATTTTTCGCATGCTCGATTCTCTATAAATTAAAAAAAAGAAAAATGTTCTAGCCCTAAAAGGTCCAAAATTATTACCCTCGCAAGTTGATCTTTTTCTCCCAATTTCGCTTGAATTGCATTTTCTCACGAATAGCTCGCTGCCACTACCAAAGATAAAAGTATTTAAGAAGAAAAGAAAGCGGGCACAGAAAAAACTGGAGTTTCTATTAGAAACAATTTTTGGTTCCTGAGGAGCTGCAACAAAAAGGAACCCCTCTTTTGCTGAAAAGGAACCCAAAACGATGAATTTGTTCCAAAGGAGCCACCAATTGGACCTCCAAAGAAACTCTATTTTAAAAGAGACTTTTTCGAAAGAACGTATTTTTCGCTTTGCACACTTCAACATTTTATATAGATAATACACAACTTTTACGTCAAATCACACATGTAATAGAACTCTGACGTACATAACGTAATGAAGAGAATTAAAGTACAAAATATTATTGCAATTAGAATAGATATAATGACTTGATAAATATTATTTTCAGGTTATGTAACAAACTTGTAAATATATAGGTGTATTAATATGCAAGAAAATTTGCTTCCGTAACTATTGACAGTGCCTAAATACAATTGGAAATAATAAAATAAAATTAATTTTCATTACCAAGAACGCGATCGGAATTGAACGAAATTCCATGAAATTGAAGGCAATTCAAAGAACTCAATTGAGTTTTCAGAGAATCGAATTCAATTAACAACAGAAAAAGATTGGTGTGTTTTCGTATCTCATTTTTATTGAATCTCAAAACAACACCGAATTCGGCGTTCTTTTAAGGATCGGCGTTTAAGAGTGATGCATTGCAATTTAAATCAAGGTAATTGAATTTAATGGAATCAAATTCAATTTATGGTAATTAAAAGAAATTCAATGGTATTCCAGGAATTTAAGACATTTGGGAAGAAATTGAATTAAATTTATGGGAATACAAGAACATTCAAGGGAAAGCAAAATAATTCAAAAGAATTTAATAAAATTCCATGTTATTCAATTAGAGTTCAAGGAAATGGACGAAATTAAATTCCATTAATTTAGCGGAATTCAATTTTATTCAAGGGAAATCAACTCAAACTCTTACGCTCCATTTCTAAAAGCATAATTGTTTACTAAAGTAAGTCATAATTTGTGCTTTTTCTGATTTTTAGAGCGTGCCATATGCCGATGCGATGAACAAGACGCTGGTTTTCGCCATCTTTGATTTCGACAGGTTTTCCAAGCACGACCAAATTGGTGAGGTTAAAGTACCACTCTGTCAGATCGATCTTGCACAAACTATTGAGGAATGGCGAGAATTGCAGAGCGTTGAGGGTGAAGGTGGACAGGTAAGAATTTAATTTACTGGTCTCATAATTTTAAACGACTTTACGAGACACCACACAAAGAGAACTTCTATCAGTCTTCATGGAACCTTATAAAACTTATTACCAAAATGATATCATCAAATTTAGAAAAATGGTGGCCATCGGAACTTTTCTTAACAAAGAAAACTTCCACAGTTCTGCACCAAATTTTTTGATACTTTCTGAAGAGCTTAAACTTGCTAAGCAAGATTGGTCAATTTTCTTCAAAACTCATAATTGTAAAAAATAGCAAAATCGCAGCCAGTATCTCAAAATAGATATAAATTTTCTCCAAATATAAACTTACAATATTTTCACTTCTATCTTACAGGACAACAAACTTGGTGACATCTGTTTCTCCTTGCGATACGTGCCTACTGCCGGCAAGTTAACTGTGGTCATCCTGGAGGCAAAGAACCTGAAGAAGATGGACGTCGGTGGTCTTTCTGACCCTTACGTGAAGATTGCCTTGATGCAGAACGGCAAGAGGCTGAAGAAGAAGAAAACGTCCATAAAGAAGTGTACACTCAATCCATACTACAACGAATCCTTCACATTTGAGGTTCCCTTCGAACAGATACAGGTGTGTCATCAGCGATGAGTTATTCTTTCCAGAAATGAAGAAAATGTACTTGAACATTTAAGAATGCTAATTTTTTCTCGGTTCCAGAAAGTGCAATTGGTGGTAACGGTAGTGGACTACGATCGTATTGGTACATCAGAGCCAATCGGCAAAGTTATTCTTGGTTACAACGCGAGCGGAACGGAACTGAGACATTGGTCAGATATGTTAGCGTCTCCAAGGCGTCCTATTGCCCAGTGGCATACGCTTAAAGATCCCGAAGATGGAGATAAGAAGGATTAAAGAGACTCTACTACATTCTAAGGTAATTTTAAGCAGTGGAGATAATTACATGATCCACTGCGCATGAGCATATCTCGTGGAGACCCACGGCGCAAGCGTAACATCCACAAAAATCTACTACGCATGCGAATCTCGAACAAAGCTCTACTGCGGATGTGCATTTTGAACAAAGATATAATGCGCATGCGCATCTCTGGCGAAGATCCACTTCACATGCGACAACTGACGAATTACAATTTTTAAAAATTTTGTTTTATCTTACTGACCAATGACAAAATGCTTACATAACTTAAATTTCCATTTCTAAGATTGAATTCTACTTAACTTAAATTGAATCATATTCAAGTAAACTTATAATAATATAGTTCTAATAAGTATACCGTCTAGAAAAATGTGCAACTCATGACATTAAACGTTAACAAAATGCTATTCAATAATTTTATGAGTCGATTTTTTTAAATATTAAAATATAAGAAAATCTCAAGTGCTATTTTTCACAGTACTTCTTTGATCACGTAAAAAATTTGATTAATTTTCTTATTTATATTTTTAGAAAAGATAATTGTTTTGCTTTGAACAAGAGTTAATTGAGAAAGTCATAAATATAAAATTTTGTTATTCATTTTTATGAAAGATTAGTCGCGAATATTCTTGTTCTTGGATAATTATTCATACTTGAGGAACTCTATACGTATAATCCAATACAAATCTACTGCGCATGCGTGTTTATCACAATGATCTCTTACGCGTGCGCACATAGTTTTGGCATCTTCTGAACATGCTCGATACAAACCAGAAAATTTTACAAAATGATTTTCCCTTGCAGGTGAGATCGTGAATGAAGATCCAAGGAGAAGAAAAAAAGAGAGATAAACACTTAGTAGATATTAAACGATCTATGATAAAAAAAAACAATAACTACAAGCGAAAAGATCTAGCGTTAATAAAATATGTTCTTATGGAGTGTAGTGTCTTGTATATATACATATACTATATCTACTATACTTTTATCTGTAGATTACCCGTTGAATGATTTCAAAAGGCTGAAGAGAAAAGCTAATGCGACCGTGCCACGAAGACAGGGTCGCGTAAAAAGCATTGAAATTTTGCAAAATCGTTCAACTCTACTTCGTTCCCCTTAAAAAAAAGGCGCCTGCACCCTCGCGTGCATTTTTATCATGCTAAATATCGAAAATTACGAATTTTATAAATTCTCACCACCTTAGCGATCATTGTATATCAATCATCGTTCGATGTTTAAAGATAATCTTTGGATTCTAAAAACTGAGCTTGTGCGACTAGTTTTTCTAGAAAAATTGGACCTCTGACGACGAAATTCCGACTCTGTGCCACCTGTGAAGTTTGAAAAGCATTCTGAAAACCTCCGATTGACATTAAGAGATTTTCTTTCGAAAAACGATTAGTTCTAAAGAGAGAAAATGTCATATAATTTTAATTATCACTTGTTTATATTTTTTTACCGATTTGAGGTTAGATTTTGCAACTAGTCGTACAAGCTTGCGGATGCTCAACTTTCAACTTCGATTCGCTGTATTTTCGGTACGTTTTAGTGTATTTGGTACATCTTCCTTTGTGTAAAAAAATGTTCGAAAAACAAACCTACACACACAAAACATTCCAACGCAAAAGGACAATGCTTTTTTAGCAATGTCTTCGATCTCGTACACAAACACTCGTATAATATATGAAACCTGTTTACGATCGAGCTTCTCGAACTCAATCCATTTACCTGACGTATCCCGTTGATTTCCGATAAAATCTGGAATCAGACAAATTCAAGCTCCAACAATTCAATCCGAAAAAAGTCCAATTAAAATCAGAGAATTTTCGATGAGACATACACACTTACAAATACTGGCCTACCTATCTCGATTTCCATTATCCATCGGCCCTGGCTGAATAACGATTATAAAAGAAACCTATATATGGAGATATTATACTTATAAGGCTCCTTAAGATTGATGCGAAGCAGATAATTTTATTTACACTACCGTGATATGAAGCAGTTATATTTAAGATTATTTGTTTTATTTCCTGTTCGTTCAATATTCTATACATTTTGGTGTCGAGAATTAAACGCTTCGTTTTGATCGTAAGACTTGCCAAGAGTAGTTAAAGAGAGAGAGAGAGTATTAAGCTTTGCAAAAATGTCTGACGAATTGCTAAATTTAATCATTTTGGAAGATAATTGATTATTTTGTCTACTGCGCACCGCATTTGAGCAAATTTACCCATTTTTTATTGAAAAGCCATCAGACACTTTTGCAAAAAAAAAAGAGCGTTCTAAGAAACAGAACTTTATCGGATGTAATATTACGATAAGATATAAGTGAGATAAGTGCGCTGAATGGCGTATACAAACCGACAAAAGTAAGATATCGTATAATTTATTAATTACTATGTTTCGACTAATTTCTATATGCGAATAAAGAATAGTGTAGATATTGTTATTGTTTATTGGTATTTATATTTATCGCGATACGTACTTAATTTATATAAATAGTATGCTGATCGCTCGTGTAAATATATTCCCCTGCAAAGATTGTACTCGAAATAATCGGAATTAAAAAAGATCTTTTGGGGCGACATCCGGTTGGGAAAAGGTTAACTTTTTCACGAGCGAGCATTTTTCGAGACAGTATGGAGGAAACTATCAAAATAGATTTGCCATATAAACGTGTACCAAATTGAGAGAGGAAGATAGCGCTGCACGGAAAAAATTTATCCGTAAAAAAGTCACGAACTTGTAGCTAGGTCTCGGATACGAGATAAAAAAATGAAACATAACATCCTTATTTCTATGAGTAATGTATGGATGAATTTCGAAGTTTTTTACGAACAGTTCGAATTTCTTACGAACAGTTCCTGAAAATTTCAGACTGACATATAGAGAGGAAAAATTTTATTTGTGCGATTTAATTTACATTAATTTATAAATTCGCAACTCGGAGGATTCGAACCCTCAAAGAATGCTGACTCACCAGTTTCTAAACATAAACCAGGAGTGCGTAAACACGCGCAGCCATCAAGGCCAAACAAAATAGGTATTATAAAACTTCTAGCCACTCATCCGAGAAACTCGAAGCACACATGCGATCGCGCACACGCACCGCGCGTTTGGGCGAGCGTGTGTGCGGGCCACGCACAGGCGAACCTACTTTCCAGTTCTCAGATTTATCGGGCAAGCTCGTGAGTGCTCTGAGAATCTTTTCCCAATCACTCGTAATATTTTTATAATTATTCACGTAAAAAAAAGTGATGAACTGTTTTAGAATTTTCACATCGAGTTCGTCAATTCTTTCTCAAAGTTCGCAGATTATTTACGAAAATACATCAATATACGATGAATTTTTCTCATATCCGAGACGAATGTTCGAAACACTTTTTAATGGAAACCAAACAATATTCAAGCATTTTTCCTCCAGAAATAGTTAACACTATAGTGAGTAAATGTGTTGCAAAAGTTTCGACTCATTTTGGTCACGTTGATCCCTTAAAAGAAGGTAAAAACCTAAAAGTTTGCGCCGAAAAAGATGTTATTCTTCGATGCCTAATCACGAAGTTCTAAAACCGTGATTTCGAAAAGAATCAAACCCTGAAAGCCTTTTTCCTCACTCGTTAGCCCAACTTTTCTTACATCATTTCCGTTCGCAGGACCAATTAAAGTTACCGCGTACGATTTATCATTAAAAATCGACGTTTTCCGGCAGCATTGTACTTAAAGACAATTAATTTAGAAAATGTGTCGTTTCGGAATAATCGTGACATCGAATCAGACTCAATTCTAGCCTCGCTTCGTAGATACATCGCATCAATGTATTTTCATTCATTTCTAGGAGAGCAGCAGTGCAGATATTAATTAGAGGTGTTCTAGAAAAGAGAGAATCCATTTATACAAACCTAGGAAAATAGGCTAAATTTTTATCGTTAAAACGCTGTAATCGCCAATTCTTTTTAGAGTCTTTAACTCTGCATTTAATCATAAGCAACTAAAATCGCGATATCGTCCATCGTTAATATACATAATCGGAGGCGGACTTGTTCTCCGAGCTACGTCTATTGATTTGAGAACCATTGTTGTTAGTAGAAAGACAAAGACGTTACCTGTTTTTTTGGTAAAAATTAACTAATTTTGAATAACTGGAAAGTGAACTTGGCGTCTGGTAAATATTCAACTCCCAACGCATCTTTTCAAATATGTCGGAATTTTCTAATGACGCGATAAAATGTTGATATATATGTACTTGAATTCAAATGGAATTAAATACATTCAGAGTTAAATATTTAAGTAATTTTCCTTTATGTCAAAATAAATTAAGATGAATGTAAACGAATTAAAATAAATTGGGCTGGATTATTTAAATCAATTTAATGTCAATTCAGCAGAATTAAATAAATTCACGCAAATTCGAGGGAATTCAACCGAAAATATGGAAATACAAGAGAAATTAATGGATTGCACGAATATTTAAAGGAATTAAAGGGAATGAAAGCGAATTCGAAAGAAATTCAATCAGATATATATGATTAAACTAAATAAGAATTTGACGGAATTGAATTCAATTAAAGGTAATTCAATGGAATTCAATTTGATGCAAAAGAATTTTTAAGGAATTCAAGGGAATTGAATTTGATTCAAAATATTTCAAATGAATTTAATGATATTTAAGGGAATTGAATGAAGGCCAAGGAAATTGTATGGCATTCCGTGTAATTTAATTGCATTTTCAGGAAGTGAACACAATAAAATTATATTTATATGAATTCAGTGGAATTTGATTTGATTCAAGTGAATTATATGGAATTCTGGCGAATACAACGAATTTTTACGCAATTTAACGGATTTCGAATAAATACAAGGCAATGCGAAGAATTCAATTGAATTTGAGGATATCGTAAAAAATCAAATTTAACTGACGAGAAAATTCAAAGGAATTTAGTTTTATTTCAAATAATTCAAGGGAATTCCATGTAATCAAAGCGAATCCAACGGAATTTCGTGTAATTCAAATGAATTCTAAGGAAATTTACGGAGTTAAATTCTGTTAAGATAAATTTTACAGAATTCAATTTGATTGGAGGAAACTAAATCACCAGAATAGAATGGAATTTCTTTCAACTTAAAACAATTCAAATAATTCAATCGAGTTTAAGGCAGCCGAAAGGCATTAGAAGGTTATTCAAAGAATTTAATGATGCCTTATAGGTATTCAAGTAAATTAAATGTATTTCAATTCAAACGAATTGATCTGTTTTCGATTCAATTAAGGTAAATCGAACAGAAGTGGGTATCATTGAATTAAATTACGGAATTCGAGCAAATTGACTGAAATTAAAAGGAATTAAAAAATTCAATGTAAACTTAATGCTATGAAATTTCAATTAACAGAATTCCGGAGAATGCAAGTGATTTCAGAATAATTTAACCAAATGAAGCAGATTCAAGAGGATCTAAATTGATGTAAGATATTCAACGGAAGGAAAATAAATCTAAAAATGGTTTTGGTTTTTCGCGGAAGATTTTTCTTATCAATAATTTTTTCTAGTCGATTTTATGAATTAAGAAGATTCTGCACCGATGACTGACTGACTTACTCACCAGCCTTGGAAAAACATTAACTTTTGAAGTAATGCGTTACTTCTAATAGTAAGCATCGGAAGATAGACGGGATGAACAGTGGTTCTCAATAAAATCCGGCGCAGTTGAGAGACAACCGTCTCCTCACTATCATTAGAAATAAGAATTTTGAATATTATTTGATAATAATATTAATAACTATTAACAATAAAATTAATTTTTAATAATTATTAATATTAGAAATTAATTGCTAGGCACAAGCTTTCGGTTGGAAACGAGTTAGGAGATTAAGCAGACCAAATGTCTAGATTTGTAGTCTGTAACTAGATTGTGCGTAGAAAATTGCTCTCAAAGGCCCCAAAATATCAGAGGACACTATAGTTTTCAGATTAATTTTACTTTTTCAAATGCCCCAAATTGCCCAAATTCAGGGCCTGGTAGATCCGGAACAAATGATTGTGTCGTTAAGTTTGTAAAAAAAGAAAGAGAGGAGAAAAGTGAGAGTGAGAATGACAATGAGTTTATGTCGAATTTCATGAAACGCACTCGAGAAGTTGCGATCTCGACCCCCAGGTGTCACTTATAGGGTATACAGTCGCGTCTTCCGGTAAGCACCGCGGCGTTGCAGCATCTGCAGTTTTTTTCTATGAAAACCATTTGAATGATGTTTTTTAATCGAACTAGAACTATTTTTTGACTCTCGCGAGATTTCAACTATACTAAGTATTTTTTAGCCCTCTTTCGAAATTTTAGGGATCAGCAAATCGAGTTCCTCCACCTTAGATACCGCAGCGCCACCTGTACCAACGCGTTCACATCACGTGCCTAAAATGAACCTCGATGCCTCTACTCTTTGCGCTTTTAACAATAAGAGGATTTTAAGGATATAATCTTTTAAGAAGATACCTTTTTAGGAGAAAACCTAACCTCAAATAATTTGATTATTTTATCCAGTAAAATAAAGCTTGTTTCGTGAATAGCAAATGCATCGTTAATACCAGAAGGCCTCTCTGACGTCAGAGTCCCTCTCTTCTCGAGTGCGTTCCCTTGACATAATTAATGACTAATTAATTAAGTATGATACGATAGTACCTAATATTATGACGTACCCCTGGTCCTAATTCGCACTAATCGCCACGAGAGACTTATCAATGATCGATTAGCGACCTGCATTACGTATAAGTGACCGATATCCCATAACGTTATCGCTACTTAAACTATAAACGCATATTATATTACATAATATATATAGTCAGCAGAT
>CAKNYM010050220.1:0-13689 GCA_932195095.1 Andricus curvator
ATTTGCAAAAATCGGGTTTCATTAGGGGTGTGTTTTTGGGATCCGACTGAGATGTTTGGCCACCACCATTATTCGGGGGAGCAAAAATGAGAATTTTTCAGGATGTCAGATACCTAAGGTTGTATTAACTTCTGGCGGTTTTTGTCGATTTTCCGAACTTGCAAAAATCGGGTTTGATTAGGGGTGCGTTTTTGAGATCCGGCCGAGATTTTTTTCCGCCGCCATTAGTCGGGGGATGATTTTTATTAATTTTTTATGCTATCAAATAACCGTAAATGTATTAACTTCGAACTGAATTGGACGTTTTGTTGAGTTTTTGGAACTTATCAATTAGGGGTGGGTTTTTGGGGTCCGGCCGAGATATTTGGCCACCACCATTATTCAGGGGAGTAAAAAGAAGAATTTTTGAGGATGGTAAATACGTTAGATTGTATTAACTTCTGCCTGTTTTTGCCGATTTTCCCAATTCGAAAAATCGTTTATCAATAGGGGTGGATTTTTGGGGTGTGAGCGAGGTTTCTCAACATCAAAAAATTTCGTTTGGTGTTGAATCCTAACGTTCAGACTTATTACTTTGTTGAATATATATTAACTTTATCAACTTTGTAGTCGACTTTGCTGACACCTACGGAAATCACTTTAGGGCTGGTTACTCAACACCCAAATTAAAAATTTGGGGATGTTTTTGCATGAAATATATTTTTATATTGCCAAAAACAATTTCAGCAAAAAAAATTTCGTTAAAAAAAATTTTTTTTTCATCGTTCATATGAACGTTCAGAACTTTTTGGTCATAATCCGATTGCTGACGCGACTTATGCGCAGTGCGAAAAGATCCGAGAATCGGGAGCACTGGGCAAAAGAGAGGTTTATATTTATATCTCGGTTTATATTTCAAATTGGAAGAGAGGGTAATTTGAGTGGAAGGGATGGCTAGGACTGCCCCTTTGACAGTGGGTAGATCGGGGACGTTAGGTAGAGACCCCAAAGGAGATCCTCGCGGAATTTCCCATAATCCGGGGAAATTGTGATGGGCTAACTGACTTTTAATGAAGCAATTAAGGGAAGGAGCAGTCGAGAATTGAAGGATAATAATAATAATAATGGGCGACCGAAACACAAACCCTCACAGAAACCTTAGAATCTAAAATTGGTAAATTCGGAAACAGATTTTAGAAGGTGATAAATATGCAAGAAATTGTTTGCGAGGGAACTAAGGGTAAGGCACATCCCTGCAATAAGGGGGCATAGCACAAATGAATGAAGTCTAAACGTTGTACAGAAGGTCGCAGAGAAAGAGTTTGAAATGCACGAAAACTAAAATGAAGCTAAAATTATGGAGTAAAACATATAATGATAAAATTCTTACCTTCTGGACGTCACATATCAACCTCGTTTGAACGATCAGAGTTCAAAACAAGGAAACAAAATACAGAAAAGATAACATGTACATAGTACAAGGAAAAAACGGCAGCTAAAGTTTGCATATAGTCCTTACCCATGATAATTAGAAAAACAAATATCAGGAGTATAACTTAAGACTTCTGGTGGCTGCTGAACTCTTCAATGGGAAGAGGACATAGACTTTTTACATTTATTTTGTAAATACCTGGGGCTCTATTCTGGAATCCGTTCGAATGTTCCCGAAGATTCCCGCGCTCTTTCATTGGCTGTTACTATTCGAATCTTACTTTCGAGTGGTCCAGACCAGACCTACGCAGCGTGGGGAAATATATGGAAAAAGCAGATATTGCGTTTCCTCCCCCACCCGTGCTCTTACTACACTCATAATTCTGTCCGGTCTCGGGTCTGGTTGGCAGAGAATAGAAGCCTTTTTTTCATGTCAACACTCAGGACCGCTTTATGTAGTCCCTGACCTTGAAACAGTATGGCGCACTGACTATTCGAGCGTATAGGCCGTCAAGGGACCCTCAGGGAAGGGGGGGGGGGCAGAAGCAGTCGAGCGTGAAGCCGGCACAACAACTAAGGTTTATACCTGTCAACCCGGGCTTTCCACCGATTTTGATGATACCTTTTTTTTCAAAAATTTCCAAATATCGATTAAAAACTTAAATAACTTGAATAAATTAAGTCCTAGAGCAACAAAAACACTGTGTATATGTATATTGGGTTTTCTGACTCTGAATGTGAGGTAAAAAAATTCAAAATGGCGGACCAAAAGTTTTTAACATTCATAAACTTAAAAAAAAAAATTAATATGTATTTGGCATGCGTATTTCTTAAGCCTTAAGGCATAAGAAGTTAATAAAAAATAATTTTGACCCGGGATGAAGGCAGAAAACACTCTTAAATCGTGAAAAACACCCCCAAAAAATGGTTTTTGAGGATTATTTCGAAAAGGGTGCATCGGTGAAAAATGAATTTTTGCAGAAAACTTGCACATAAAATATGCATAAGAAATTATGGTATTCACTTTTCCTTTGTCGGCCATATTTTCCGAGATGTTCACCTTAGGTGAATTACTGAACCTGGGTTACCTGGGTGCACGGTACTGAAATTATGCAGAATTTTCCGCTGTATAACTTAAGGTCAATGCATTTTTATCGAAAAACCATTTCATTTAGAGATATGAGCTACGACATGAGCGTGAGACCCGCACTGTCAATCTCACCCCCTACTCCCAGGGTGGATAACTCTGAAAGTATAGCCGACAAAGAAAAAGTAAATACCATAGTTTTTTATGTATATTTTATGTACAAGTTGCCTGCAAAGTTTCCTTTTTGTCCGATGCATAATTAATTAAAATTGTAATATAATTGAGTAGGCAATGATAGTAAATTAAAATGAATCAATAATTATACAAAAGTTGAACATAGTGAATTGAAGATTGCTGACAAAAAACCGAAAGACATGTGACGTTACTGCAAGCAGAATTTACTACCGAAGTACTGTGAACCTGAAATCACTGATCATAAGTGAATAAGAATACAATAAAAGTGCATTTATACCTTACAAAAAACCTTTGGAAAATATACCACAAAAAGGAAAACTAAAAAATAATCGGAACAATCTCTTACTGAAAGATATTTATTGATAAATTTCAATAAGAGTTACAAGAAATGTATGTAGAGGAACCATTTTCAAACCCATGAAGTACATACTTTTTTTTTGCCGTACGCAAATGGATCACTTTAATTACAATTGTGTAAAAAGGTACATGAGGCTACATATGCATGTAATAATGGAACTACTTCGCAGAGAAAATGTACACGTTTGTAGTGTTAGTACAGGAATTTACAATCGCCAAAGTAATATCTCTGATTGCTCTCTATATCTGAAAATCCTATAATGAACGTCAAATATAAATAAAAGTGAAATGAATGATAAACTGTACTGTTACAATATCCAGCATCCTAAGTTTATCACAGCAGTATATGTAAAAAAAAGGTAGAATGTGTGACTTTGGAAGAAAATTGAATTTCGCCAAAACGTGGGATTAGCATCGTTCACCTTCACTTCTTGTAATTACTCAGAAAGTGGTGTTGCTTGGCCGTCCATCTGTATACTTATAAACTCAGGTAAACCACCTTGTCCTGTCAAAAATTCCATTGGAAGAACGAAAACGTTTTTGAAGAGGATGGATAGTTTCCATACTCATAGGCTTTGTGGCGCCGCTTGCGCGACTGTCCGTCATAAGTTTCGGAAACAATTTATTTAACACTTACATTATCATAAGAATATACATTTTTCGTTGTTAAAAATGTTTTCCTCATTTATTTAATTGCCCATTTTACACAAAAAAGTAGAATTTACCGCCTTCCTCCCTGGAAATATGTACATATACGAAATAATTCATAATTATTGGCTTGAATAAATAAATAACAATTACCGAACAGCGATTTTTAAAACTTTTTACTACACACATTTAGCTATTCAATGCAAAAGGTTTCATTAAAATCGGACGAAACTCCCCGGGTTGTGCAAGCTTTTTGATTTTTAATGTTTAACGTGACTCCTCTATGTAGCGCACCGAATCGGGGAATGATTGTAGCTCGGAAAAGTTAGAGTAGTGGTACGGTCCCGCAGAAGTGACGTAGATTTTGCTGAGCAGGGAGCACGGTAGGGATGGAGTAACGCCTGTGTTTTCTGGATTTTCCCCATGCTGAGCAGGTCTGGTCTAGAACTACTGGTTGAAAGTTCCATATACGAACGAAATTTCGAGAATACAGCGCGCCCCTGTCCGCCTTCGATTTGGTGCGGGCGGTGAGCTCATTTAAATACTCCTTATGCCATCGAGTTCAAAAGTGTTGTCTTAGCATCTGAACGTGTTGCTATGCGGAAAAGATGATAGGGGCGAAAGAGGACGGGGATTCAGAACTGATCCATTCTCAATTGCGTAAGATTGAGGCTGCTCAAACCACATTGCAAAAATGGACTAAGAACCTATAGGAAATTTAGGACTAATTTAATGCCCTATTGCCAAATGTAACGCTCTGCATTTAAACAAATAAGCCGGCGGTCATGCTAGCTTAACGTTAAGCTAGCAGGACCATGCTTGTAAAAAAACAACTTAGGCAATATTTCTTTGCACAATAATTTAGGGCTCATTTAGTGCACTATTGCAAAATTTGATGCTTCGCATTAAAAAAAATACCTATGTTCTAGCTAACTTTACGTTAAGCTAGCAGGACCACAGGTTTTTTTCTTTAAATGTGGAGCATCAAATTTGGCAATAGGGCATCAAGTGAGCCCTAAATTATTGTGCAAAGAAATATAGTCTAATTCGTTTTTTGTATGTGTGGTCCTGCTATCTTAAATTTAATTTAGCAGGACCACTGGTTTCTTTTTTTTTCATGCAGAGCATCAAATTCGGCAATAGGTCATTAAATGAGCCCTAAATTATTGTGCAAAGAAATATTGCCTAAGTCGTTTTTTTCTATGTGTGTTCCTGCCAGCTTAACGCTAAGCTAGCAGAACCACAGGTTTTAAAAAAACGGAGCATTGAATTCGGCAATAGGGCATTAAATGAGCCCTAAATTATAGTGCAAAGAAATATTGGCATAGGCCTTTCTGCCAGCTTAGCGTTAAGCTAGTAGGACCACAGGTTATTTTAAAAAAATGCGGAGCATTATATTTGGCAATAGGGAATTAAATAAGCCCTAAATTATAGTTCAAAGAAATATTGCCTAAGTCGTTTTTTTTCTATGTGTGGTCCTGCTAGCTTAACGTTAAGCTAGCATGATCATAGGTTTTTTATAAAAATTGCGGAGCATTAAATTTGGCAATAGGACATTAAGTGAGCCCTAAATTATAGAGTAGGGAAATATTCAGAAATCTGGGGTTTCCGGTTTGGTGCTTGAGTGGGTCGCGGAAGCGTCAAATTTTAATTTTGTTCCAAAGAATTACGTATAACGTCTACGGGAGAGTGTTATCCAGCATTTTAGTAATCGCAGTGAGGTACAAAGTGGTCGGGAAAAGTCGTGAAGAATGGTGAGGTTATGTACGGTAAGAGGGAAAAATCACTTAGTGTTTCGGTTCACCCAGTTCAGGCACCGGAACCAGTTGATGACGAGGGATATATAAACAACGCCTCTAGCGGAGAGAATGACAGTCTGACCAGACAATAAGAACCCTGCATCGGTGAAACACCGGCAAAAAAGAGAGGACGAGGGAGGCCTAGCAAACAGGAACTCGAAAAACAGCGAACTAGCAAAGCAACCGGAAGTTTGGATAAGTTCCTAACCTCGCGAAAGAAAGAAAGAGAAGATGCCAATAACGAGAGGGGAAAAATTAAGACATTATCACGTTCTCCAGGTATAACATCAAAGGATAAAAATGATGGGAATGAGCTTTGTGAAGAATCGGGTGATAAGACAGTCTCCTTCAGTAGGGAAATCCTGTGTGATGGAAAAGAGGAAATTCCAGAAAACCCAGGAAACGAGATTGTCTTAGAGGAAAATTTATTTCGAATATTAGACTCTTGGTGAAGGAAAAAAGGTAAAGGGGAACTAGATAAATTTTTAAAGTGTGCACGGAGAAAAAAATCTCACTGTTATAGTAGGCTGAGCTCTTAATATTACAGCACGGAATATCATGTGCGAAATTGGTATGAATTTCTACCAATATTGGCATCAGGTTAGACATTTTTAGCATTAAATGTCCTATACTATAAAAGAATCAAGCGCATGCCGTTATTGCTAGAGTCACATGCCCTTAGAGCAGTTGTGCCTTGCGAAAATAGCTCGAACTTCGTGTTGCTACGGTTCCAAGAAAACCTATCCTATTACAGTATGAGTACTCATACAAAAGAGATATTAGGCCACTCCTACCGGCGCTTGCGCGTGGCCTAATATCTCTTTTGTAAGAGTATTCATACTCTAATAGGATAGGTTTTCTTGCAACCGTAGCAAGGCGAAGTTCGAGCTATTTTCGCAAGGGATAACGGCTTTAAAAGCATGAAGCTTTGTACTTTTTTAGGATAAAGGGATTCTTGCTTAAAATGAATGAGTTTTGTACCAGAATAACAAGAATGAAACCTGTGACAAAAGCATGACTAGTGCTCTTACTATTATAGGCATATTTTTTTCTCCGTGTGGACTCGGTGACTTTTTGAAAAGGGAATTAAGTGACATCCTGGTATATGGGGGGAAAGGAGAACTAAATCGAGAAGAAGATGAGGAAAGGACCATAAGGGAGGAAGCAACAATGACAGTTGTATCTAGATCAAAAGAAAGGGAAGTCCAATAGCAGGATTAAAATACTAATCTGAGAGAAAGAATCGCGAGGCTCGAAAAAAAAGAAGATTTAAAGAAAATAAACAGCACGGAAAATAATCTTGAGTGCGAAGGGGGGCAGCCAGATAATTGACAGGGGACACAGCAAAATTTGAACACAAACACTGGAGCGTGGGGGGGGGGGGTGAGCCAGTAAGAGAAAATGGCAACCATTCTTATTTAGAGTTTGTTAACGAAGAGGAATTGAACAACAGCAGTGATAACGAGAATTCAACGATTCCAGAAAGGCTTTCAGCCAAAGAATTAGTGTGGGAATTAAAAGAGAGAAGAAAAAGGAAAAAATGGATTAGAGTTGGGGGTTTTAGAACCATAGGCGGGCGTACCATGGTGAGCGAAATGCAAATGGTACTGTGGAATATGACGAGAATTAAAATTCACATTAAAGAAGTGAGAATAATAGGAGGGGTGTCCTATTGAGGTTGTTTTCATGGGAGGAAAAAATGAAACTAATGAGGGTCAAGAGGGGGTTAAAAGGCAAAAACATCACTGTAGGCGACGATTTAACTACAAGAGAAATCCAGGTCCAAAAATGGATAATTGGAAAAGTTAAAAGATACCAAAGAAAAGGAGCAGATGCAAGCTTGAGCTACATTAAGTGGAGGATTGGAAATCGGGATTTCTTCTGGGATGAGAAAGAAGTAGTGAAGGGAATCAGTAGATTTCGAGGAAGCTGGGTGCAAAGTAATTAAATCTTTGTCATAGAACATTTCGAGAGGAAGGAATGTGTTGGACTCGATAGAATTTTGGAGAGAATATGACTTGGTCATATTTCAAGAAACCTGGCAAGAGCAGGGGAGTATCCATGACTTCAAAATTAAACTGGATGAAGATTTTATTTGGAGTGCTAAACCGGCAACTAGAGAAAATATGAAGGGTAGAGTTAGGGGGGGGGGGGGGTACTTGATTGGAGTAAGGAAAGAATTGAGTGAAGGAATGTGTGTTGAAGAGTGGGATTATGGGATCATCGTTAAAGGCGGCTGGAAACTAAACGGAAATAATGCAAGTATTGTGACTTTGTACAACAATGTTGGTTTTTCGAAATTTAAAGTTGCACTAAGCAATCTGATCGAAGAATGCAAAAAGCAGCAAATGCGGCATGGGGAGACATAAGAAGAGCAAGAATAGGAGGTTTGGGCAGGAGGCTCTACATAATGGATGTCCTAGTTAAATCAGGAGGACTTTATGGAGTATAAGTCTGGGGGTGGGAAAATGGGAGGAGATGGAAAGGGCTCAAGGGAGGTACATAAAGATGGCGGTGGGATTGGACAAACACGCCAGATTACATCTGGTAGATGGAATCTGGCAGATTTAGTCTTGAAATCGAGGCAAGAAAAAGAGCTTTTAAGTATCTTACTGATGTTCTAAACATGGGAGATGAAAGACTTCCAAAGATATGTCTCAAGGGGGAAATAGGGAATTTAAAAAATAAAAATCCATCAAACTGGGGTAAAAAAGTCAAAATAGCTTTCAATGAAGCAGGGGGTGGTGAAACACTTGGATTTATATGGGAAGGGGGGAGAGAGCAAGAAATAGCTAGAAATTTAAAACGTAATATAGGGACAAAAATTGAACAGCAGATTCAAAGTAACTGGCAGAGGATAGACAAGTCCACCTACTGTAAGGACTATGGGAACTGGAAAATTGAGATGGGCAGAGAGGAATTTTGGGAAAATAAGGATTTAGGATATCTAGAAAAAGAACAGTGGGGTAGACTTAGGTGTGGAAATGTTGGGAAATCAGGTAATAAGGGGTTCAGGGATTTAAATGGTAGGCTTTGCCAAAGTACAAGAGCAAAGGAACGTATTGACAAGAGATGGGTGTAAAAGGTAGAAAGATGGTTAGAGGAAGGGAAACGCATGGAATTTGAGTTGAAAGTTTATCTCACAATGTCAGGAAAACCGATTCCCGGTCTCTGTAGATATGCTAGATATTTTGAAAGATTAGCAAGAGAAAATACAAATAAGGATAAGAGGAAAAATTTCGTGCGATGATGCTCGAGTGGAGGATGATGTGCGAGTGGAACCAAAGAATCAGTAATGTTCAACATTAATGTTAGTTATTAGAACTGTATTTTGGTATACATTTTAAACTTTATATAGGTGTTTATTTAAAGTCTAAATCCGTGCCAAAACGTGAGTAATGTCTACTGTGATATCTATATGATAATGTAAATTAAATGTAGCTATTATTGTTAAGGCAACGAGACTGTCATTTATAATAAGGTGAGTGGTTTTGTGATGTAACGAATAATCTAAAAACCTAAGAAAAGGTGTACATGTGAGAAATAAATTCTATTCTATTCTATTCAGAAATCTATTTTTTTCTATGTGTGGTTCTGTTAGCTTAACGTTAGGGTAGCATGACCACCGGTTTTTTGTTTAAATGTAGAGCATTAAATTTGGCAGTAGGGCATTAAATTAGCCCTAAATGAGCCCCAAATTCTCTATAGGTTCTGAGTCCATTTTTGCAATGTGGTTCTGCCAGCTTAACGGATCTTCATCTACGGTGCGTGTAGAGTGATTTTTTAACAGACTTTACGCTAGCCTTTCATAGTCCATTGAAACACGGAGAGCGAGGTTGCGTAAACCTCCAATCAACCCTTTGATTAGCTAATAATTAATGCACATTGTTGTTGGGCTCATCAATCAACTTAAGTCTTTAAGAATTTGAAATACACCAAATATAAAATAAACATGAAGTACGGAGTAAAAAATATTATAATGAAATCCTTTTGTTCTGGACGTAACAATGTTCTTATCGGAAGACAGCGCGTGCATTTTGTCCACCCACGCACCTTTTTGTACATTTCAGATGGTGTCGGTAGATAAAACGCAGTCTTCTGATGAGGTTGTAGGGATGAAACTTTTTCTGGTGTTGTTTGACATCTCGGAAACTATTAGTTTTTTTTACCAAAAACGTGTAGTAATGCTGGCTTCAGGTGACTCTGGTATGTGAAACTCGCATCGTTTTGCGTTTGCGTCTGGATAGGAACCATGGGACACAGTGCTTTTGTACACACTGGACACGCGGGTACGCTACGCCCCGATTTGCCGTCAAAAATCCTAAATTGACGCGCGTTTCAACTGGGTAGCAGTGGTCGAGAAATGGATTTTCGCGGACAAATAGCTCCACAGGATACATTTCTTAACCGATTTAAGATTTTTTTAATGACTCTGCATTAACCCTCCGAGAACACACTGGGTCAATTTGACCCAAAAGAAATTTTGGATCAAGAAATTTTCAAAGAAATATGAAAAGTGCGCAGTCTCTTAGGCTCTGATAATATAGTTCGAGGTCCCAACTATAGTTTCAAACGCTTGCTATAGTCTGCAGAGCGGTCAGTCGTCGTTGAGAAGCGTTTGAAATCGGTGTTGGGTCAGCCTGACCCAGGTGTGTACCTAACGTTAATGTGACTCAGGAACAACAGCTTAACCGGAAACAACTTGAGAAGAGAACAAGATGTGGGCTGTGTGGTTACCAAAAGGACAAGAAAACAAAAATTATGTGTTAATCTTGTTTGCAGCCAATGTGCGATGATCATCGTGCTTAAATTTGTAACGATTATTTCGGAGAAGAATAATATGAAACTGCTTATAATTATCCTTATAATACTGTCATTTTTTGAAATAAATATTAATACTTTTTTGACAGAAAATATTAAAGTATTTTCTTTATTTACGTGGTGAAAGAAAAACTTTTTTATCGTTTTATATATAAAAAAATGCACCAACTTCAAATGTAAAAAAAATTAACTTTTTTGAAAGGTACAGTATAGGAATATATATTTTTTCATTATTCTGGCATACTTTGAGAGTTTCCATATACATTTTTAGCTTAAAATATTAAAAATTATATAAGTTGCAATTTTTTTCGTAAAATTCAATTTAAAAAAAAAAATTCATAAATTTTGTAACCTTGTCAACGACATCAACAATAGTTTACCTTTGCATAAATTATTTCTATCGGCTCTTAAGTATACCTTAGAATTTTTTAAAGAAAATTAATCCAGTCATTGCGGAATGCTACACGATCAAAAAAAGTATTGTGTCAGATTGACCCAGAGTGTTCTCCGTGATTGAAAAAACAGGTGTGTTCTCGGAGGGGTAAATTCCTCACAAATGTCGGGAAACCAATTTGCGTGTTTTTTTTACTCTTTTTGCAATACTGTTGCAAATACAGCGGCAAGATGGTTCATTTCAACGATATGATTTTCGATCTTTGAATAAATGTCTGTAATAAAGTAATTGTTATTCAGAACTAATGAAGACAGGCTTATAAATCGCAAATTGTAGTAGTACAATTCTGTTTAATTATTACAAACACTTTATTTAAACAAATGCAACCGTATATCACTTTGTTCTAGAAAAAAAATTTAATTCGTCACAAAGTTATAAACAATTTTTTTACCTATTAAGTAATGAAAATAAAATGTAATGATAAATACAGTAATGTAATGAAAATATTAAGTAATGGAATTTGATGAAAAATTACTCGGTACTAATTATTGTTCATAAATAAATGAACAGGTGGCGACTTGACCGGGAAACCGGAAAAGACCAAGAAATGATTTTTTACATGGATCGAGAATTTTTTTAAAGAATTATAATTCAGATTTAGAAAAAAAAATTTTAAACCCTCTTCAAAGTCAGAATTCGTCACAATTTGAAAGTTCCCTCTCCTAAATTTCAGGGAAAGAAAGTACTTCGAGCAGTTTTTAGAGTAGAATTATTGTTTCAAAGAAGAAATATTTCTGAATTATAATAGAAATTTTTTTTACATTGTTCGTTGCGAATTCATCTTTTTTTAGTTAATAATTCAACTACTGGGTTAAAAGGTTAACTCTTTTGTTAAAAATTAATTTTTTTGGTTGAAGATTCATCATTTTACAGGGTGTCCAGCGTATGGGAAAAGCGTGAAAAGAGGGAATTGTACGGGAATTTTATTGGTGCGGGAAATGTACGGGATTTTTTATTTTGAAGCGGGAAATTTGTTGTACCTTAATGATTTAATTATGTAGACAGAAGTTTTTGTATATTTGTTCATTTTCAAATATTGCGCGCCACTAAACTACACATGCGTGTGTTACGTCCAGCAGTTAGACTCCGATGCTGTATGGAGTCGAAAATCGAAAACCGTTCGATTTTCGACTGAATAGACCTTTTTATTTTTAAAAAGATACTGCGCAAGCTCGAAAAATATATAGCACTTTCGTGAGTTTGGAGCAATTGTTCCGTTAAATGTATGTGGAAATAGTAAATATTAACGAAAAAAATATATATTTCGAGCAATTAGAAGTTAAAGCACATCTCACAAAAAAATGTCTGATTTACCAGGAGAAAATCCATTGAAAAGAAAGAAGGTTGATACGGACAAGAAGTGCTGTTCTGAAAATTATAAAAGTGTCATCCGGTGCAAGTCGTACTTGAAATATAAGTATTATTTTTCTTTCATTTCCAAAACCCTGTTTAATCTTTCTAAAGGGTAACATTCCCGATGATTCACTTAAAATGCATATTAAAAATTGCGCGGAATTCAGAAAAAGTGATATGTGAGGGGGGTTATGTGCGCACAGGGAAAAAATTCGAACTATTTGAGCGGGCAATTTCTTCATTTGAAGTGCTCAAAATTGAAGTGCACGCTAAACACTCAAAGTGATACTCTTGAATTTCAAGCTTTTAAAATTACAGCATAAAATTTTTTTGATTCAAACGCTCAATAAATTATTACGCCTTTAAAATGAAAGCTTTTACAACTTTCCAATTACGTCATTTAAAAATAAATGCCGTTGAACCGAAAACATTTAAACTTCTATAAATTAAACAGTTCAAAGATTTCTGCTTCTAAAATACAAGTCCATGTTCTCATTTTCAGTATTCTGAATTGAAAAAATTTTAAGCAATTTTAAATCCGAAACAACAATAATAAAAATGAAGCAAATAAAATTGCTAAGTCACTACAAATTAATAATTCTTCAATTGTGATTTACACATTAACATTCAATACAATACAATGCTGACTTACAAATTTAAATTTCTGAAATTCAAACGATTCAACTGCATTTATTTGAAAATGCTTGATCAACCTGTTTATATATTTTTTTAACCTTACATATAATTTCATTTCTATGTAAAACACCATTTTTCTACTATTCCAACTATGCGACGATACAATATGTAAGCGTAACCTACATTCTACTACCGGTCAACAAGTTGTTGCTTTTTTCCTTTGGTATATTGTTTTCTGGACTTCAACCACTCTTCAACTGCCAAATGGTGTTGTTGTCTACCTTTTTAGGTAGTAATTCGGCACCTGGCACATCTTTTTCATTTAATTTTACATTAAAATTTGGTATGATAGTGTACATTTCAACGACAATATGCTCAAAACGTTTATATGCCCGCTAAGTATCATAGCGGCGCCTAAGCTTCTGCTCTTAAATGAAAAGGTCTATTTTAAAAATAAAATTCGAATTTGTTATTTCTTAATTTCTATTAAAATTACTTATTGCCGGTAGTTGCAAAAAACGTTGAATCTTTATCCCGAAATTTGAGCGAGAAGGGTTTGATATTCAGTTAGTTAAACTCAGAAGTATCGGTTAAAAGAAATTATTAGTTTATTTAAATCATTTTTGTCAAACTAAAAAAATGAGCTAAAAGTTTATTACCAAAAGTAGCCTAAATATACTTTAATTTGTCAACAAAAAAGAGAAAATACAACTTGCATTGTAAACGTTTCACTTTTATACTTCCATTTTAAAGATCTATATATATTTATTCATCCATGTATACCTTGCGGTTTTTACATATTTTAACCCTTACAAAAAAATCCTTAAAATCTAAGAAACTATAAAAAAACCTGTACAAACTCTTAATAATTTACTCTTAATCATTTGGTGTCGTAACATCGAGATTCGTTACCTCAAGTTAACATAGGT
>CAKNYM010050220.1:32951-81369 GCA_932195095.1 Andricus curvator
CGGCTCGTAACTATTATTTTACAATTAAAAAATAAGGTCTCTATAACAAAAAGTAAATATCAAGTATATGTCGAAACTATCCAAATGAAAGGTTTGGATTATACGAAAATTCAAATAGAGCATTCTTGGTCATTTCAAGCTTTGTTTCGACTTCGTGCGGCTACTAGATCAGAAACTATTGTTGAAAATTATTACTTGTGTGGTATGCCTGGATTCATAAAGCAATAACGTGGAAGGGATCTTTAAAGATAATTGAAAAGGAAATAAATCTTTAAAGATCAACTGGGATTGAAAGTATTAATCGATTTTTTTTCAATCTGTTTTTGATTCACTCGTAATAATATAACGAGGCTAATGCAGTCTATTAAAATTTAATTAAGTAATATTGTTCAAAATTTGAATTTTTCTCCGCTGTGTCTAATCTCAAACAATGGGAGGAAGGTCGCGCGAGGCCAAAAACCGTCCATTCGACAATCTCCCTGCCGTAAGGGTACCGTTTTCCAGACAGTGCCTGACTCAGGCCGACTGCCCCCCTTATAATGACTTTATTGCAGGCAATTTCTTTCACACTTTTTTTCCGATGTACCCTTTTTTTCCTGAAAATATTCTTACGGTGATTGGCTGTCGAAAATTTTTTTTCCACTTACAATCTTCACCCTTTTAGGCGTGCTTATCATATTTCTGTCTCTCTCACACACTCAACTCAGAATTCCCACGGGTGTCCCCAGCCCTCTTAACAGTTCAGAAAGAAATATTTTAGACCCAGATTTAGAACCCTTCAAGTTGAATGGCTATTTGAAAATCAATGAGAATTATGTACTCTTTATTTCTAAACAAATAAAGTTATTATTTCAATCATTCAGTGTCTGATACTGTTTTTTACATTCTCATTCTAATGAGAAGGTATTGGTTTTATGTAAAATTTGACATAGTCGGTTTTCATCAAATCTCCACGTTTTGAGACCCCCTGAGCTAGAAAAAACGATTTTTACCAAGGTGTCTGTCTGTAGTCTGTAGTCTGTCTGTCTGTCTGTCTGTCAGTCTGTCTGTCTGTCTGTAGCCACGATAACTTTCGAAAAAATGATCATAATTGATTGAGCTTTGGCACACTTTTTTAAGGCCGAAAAAGAGAGAACGAGTTCGTTAACCAGCTATTTTGGATGAAAATTCAAAAAGTGAGCACATTTTGAAAATTTTTGAGACCACTTTTTTTGAAGATTTGAAAATTCTATGTACGGTTATTAGTAGTACGCAAAATGACGAACAAAGTATTCTAATGACTTTTCGTGACAAAAAAAAAATTACTGGAGTTATAGCATTTTCAAAATTCCAAAAAACAAACGAAAATGAACATTTTAAGCCGAAAAACGCACGATATGAAAAAAAGTCAAGAATAGAAAAACGTTGATTCCTGAACACCCTATAATATTTTCATAACAACTTTTCCATTTTGCTGTCAAACTATGCACCTAAAAAAGATCTACAAATTTCTTATTGTTCACTTTTTGATATGACGCGTAGTTTTTGTTTTATTCGTAAAAAACAGCATTGAAAATAGAAAAATCAAATTTTCAGACGAATATTACCAGCTACGAAAAAATGACCGAACCAAAATTTGTTCATCCAAGGAAGAGGTACAAATTTGTTGTGACTCATGTTTCGATAGGATGCGTGGTTTTTGTTTTATTCGTGAGAATAAAATTGACAGTAAAAAAAATCAAATTTTTGAAAAAACAATGCAAGGTACGAAAACATATAAATGAACACAAATTGTGCATTCAAAAAAGACTTACAAACCCGTAATCAATTTTTGTGGTAAGAATATATTCAAAATGAAAAAAAATTAACTTTTTAGATAAACGGCACAAGCTAAAATAAAATGTTAACTAATCAAATTTGTCGCCTAAATTATATCATTACTTTTCATTTGAAATCAAATACAAATTTAGTAATTTGTATATGAAGAACATATAACACGAAGCACAAAGTGCGCGCTCAGTGTATTTACCAAATCGCGCGCGGTAAGTGCGCTCAAACTTTTTTGTTTCTATCATACGGTGCACAGAACCGAGCGTGGAACGCAAGGTTCAAAGGATTTTCAAATCAAATATCGAGCGCGAAGCGCGAGTGACTGGATGAGAATGTGTTCCTTAAGGTCGATAGAACCTTGAGTAAATAAAGTTCCTTTTCAGTCTAAAATAAAAACAAATTTAACAATCACTTAATATGTAGAGGTTTTGATAATTTTATAATATTTGCAAACAAATTTTTTCTTTTCATCGAAGTCGAACACGAAGTTCAAAAATCTAGAGGAGCCGAGTGTAAAGCGCGATGTAAATACGCCCGAGCGCGAAGCGCGAGGTGAATACATAATCGAGTGCGAAGCGCGAGATAAATATATGATCGAGCGCGAAGCGCGAGGTATAACAGTCGCGCGCCCTAGGCGCGCTCAAACTTGCGAGCGAAGCGAGCCGCGCGCAAAGCGCGTGATGAGAATGTGCCCGCGCAGCGGGCAGATTTTTTTTCATTATCTTTCAAAATTTGAGCGACTTTTTGTGGGCTTTTTTGGAAATTCCATGCTATTTTCAACGTAATTGTATGCGACTAATGCGACTTTTTAAAGCCTTGTAGTCGATTCGAGCCCTGCAAGATGTATTTCGTCGGTCTTTTTATGAAATACAAATACTTTTAAACGTATGCAGCAGGAAGTGGAAGGTCTTTTTATTAAAAATCGTGATAGTTGTGGTATATGCAGTTATATTCCTGCCAGCGAATCTTACATTCTTTAGTTGTCAAAACTGTTTTCTGCCTAATTTTTCTTTTACAACGTAAATTTTTATGATTTGAGTTTATAGCACCATTTCTCCAATGAAGTAGATTATTTGATAGAAAGAAGAAAATTAATTATTAAGGAATAGCAATGTTATTTACAAACTCACTCTTGTCCCGTCAGTCATTCCAGCCCCGGTCTACCTTAGGTGAATATTGATAGTAAAACACTGCTGTATGCGATTTCACATACAGCTTTGTGTGACTGAGAAATTGTTTAACAATGCTTTGCTTTACTTTACAGAGTGCAAATCCAGGTGCAGAACATCTCGTCTATTTGAATAACCAGATGACTGCTCAGCAACAAGTTGCTCTATTTCATCACCAACAGCAACAGCAATTCAGAAATGGGCAGGTGAGTGCATTACACGAAACGTCCAGTTAGTTCCATAAGGTTGTAAACTACATCATTTTGAACCTCAGTCTGACACGCATTGTTAGTTATTGTGCATGTTATGATTTGATAAATATGGACGCATAACAGAAATATGTTGTCCTCATTTTACTAAGGCTTTTCAAAACTTTCTCTAAAGTTTCCTTTTCAGGCAATAAAAAAATTTGTAATAGCGTTGTCCAGAAAAAGTTTTTTTTTTTTGTTTGAAAAGTGAAAACACTCTTTGATTTTTTCAAAATATAAGTCAAATAATAAAGTTTGACCCCTAGAAGAACTTGATTGGATGATTCCAAATGCTTCTTTAAAAATGTTTAAGTTAAGAATAGCAGAAAGGTCGAAAAATGATCATCTTTTAACTAATTTTTTTATTCGTAACAAGAAATGAATAAAAAATTGTCGGGGCTATCATTTAGAACACCTATTAGACTTATGAAAAGAAAATAAAACATTTTTTTTAGTTTTTGACGTCTGTAGGCAATTGAAAATGATTGAAAAAAAAATAATAATTACAGATTTCCATTCGGCATAATTTTTTCCAGCATAATATGTATTACCAGCAGACCATTTTCCTTGACTCTTGATGTACTAAAAAAATGATTAAAATTTTCAAAACGCAAAGAAAATTAGCCCAAAAAATCCTCATTTTTTATATTTTACTATAAAAATGGTTCTTTTTCGCCCCTTACAGGTCGCAAAAAGTTGGTGAAATTTTCTTAACTATATTTTTAAGTTCTAATGCATGTTCAACAAGTTTTCTACAAATTGAATTTCAGTCAATGAAACCATTATCTATTTATCACCATTATAACATTTTTTTTAATGTGCTTTTCCTAGCGCTGAAAGCTGTCTTTCTTCAAACAAGCTTATCGTATCTAAAAAATTTGGAAGTAAAAACTATTTCTCACGTTTACATCGGGTGACGGACAACTGTGCACCGAGCAACTGTGCACGTCGAGGGCCGGTGGTACGACTGTGTATGTGTGGGCCACTGGTACAACTGTACACTGGCCCACCTGTGCATGCATAAATTTCAACGTGCACAGTATTAATTGAGACGTGCACAGTTGGGAAGGTACCATCTGTGCACGTGCTCTTTCAAGTGAAAAATCTGATCGTATTATTTGAGACATGCACAGTTGGGAGTCTCCCATCTGTGCACGTGGACTTTTAAGTTGAAAATCTCATTGTATTAATTGAGACGTGCACAGTTGAGAGTCTCCCATCTGTATACGTGCACAGTTGGGTGACCCCATCTGTGCACGTAAACCATTGGTAGGGTACCATCTGAGTCTCCTAACTGTGCACGTGCACAAATGGGATACTCGAACTGTGCACGTCTTAATTAATACAATCCGATTTTCAACTTACAAGTCCATGTGCACAGATGGGAGACTCCCAACTGTGCATGTCTCAAATAATACGATCAGATTGTTCACTTGAAAGAGCACGTGCACAGATGGTACGTTACCAACTGTGCACGTCTCAATTAATACGATCTGATTTTCAACTTACAAGTTTACGGGCACAGATGGGATACTCCCAACTGTGCACGTCTCAATTAGTGCGATCAGAATTTCAAGTGACATGTCCACGTGCACAGATTGGATACTTCCAACTTTGCACGTGCACAGACGGGAGACTCTCAATTGTGCACGTCTCAATTAATACGATTAGATTTTTCACTTAAAAGTCTACACACACAGTAGGGAGTATCCATCTGTGGACGTGGACTTGTGAGTTTAAATTCTGAACGTATTAATTGAGATGTGCACACTTGGGAGGGTATTATCTGTGCACGTAGAGTTGTAAGTGAAAAATATGATCGTATTAATTGAGACTTGCACAGTTGGAAGTATCTAATCTGTGCACGTGTACGTGCAAGTTGAAAACCTAATCGTATTAATTGAGACGTGCACAGTTGGGAGTTTACCATCTGTCCACGTGGACTTGTAATCGAAAAATCTGACCGTATTAATTGTTTCGGGCATAGTTGGGAGTGTCCTATCTACACACGTGGACTTGTCAGTTGAAAATCTGATCGAATTAATTGAGACGTGCACAGTTAGGAGTATCCCATCCGTGCACGTGGACTTGTCAGTTAAAAATCTGCTCGTATTAATTGAAACGTGCACAGTTGGGAATCTCCCGCCTATGCGCGTGTACAGTGGAGAGTATCCCACTTGTGGACGTGAACTTGTGAGTTGAAATTCTGCTCGTATGTAATACTTGTACTTCACCACTCTCCCCTCTCATAGATTCTAGCTAAGGGTAGTCTGCCTACGACGCCTACACAAGGCCCTCGGGGCCTCAGTAGTCCTTGCGCCCTGTCTACGAACAGGTCACTCTGTATATCTTTCGGTCAAATAAACAAAGTATCTTATATTCAAGTTAAAAGAGTGTAATTTACTAGACCGTCACATAATTTTGGCGATCCTGGCCACGATCCCTTTGATCGATACGACGTTCTTCGGGGATAATAAAGAATCTGTGTACTTAATTCATTTAAGTGAAGTTTTGCGAATTGTGGCATTATAGTTCCATATGTGTGAAAACCTACGAGGTTTTTAAAGATAGCGCAAGTGAACTAACTACCAGGGCATATAAAGATTATCATTAAACGATTAATCTTTAGCCAAAAGAGATCAAGCTAACAGTACAAATTAAGTGAACGTACTAGTGACTATTAAGAAAGGCGCGACGTCACTCTTCAAAGGAGACACCGCGGGATGCAAAGAATTTCCTGATTTTCCGGCCAGCTGTGAGCCTACGGAGCTGCAGCATCCCGCCTGATCCTGCCAACGTCAGCCAGCCTACCATCGATTCTCAACTGCGCCAGCGTCTCTCAAACTCTTGTTGCGTAAGTTAGATGAAAATTGTAATTATTCGAAAATAGTAAGAAGCAATACGCGGCTTCTTCCTTGAACAAACGTTTACGTTTAGATTATAAAATCAATAAAATATTTGTTTTAAATAATTTGCGTCGTGATCCGAACGAACAAGTTTATAATTTTACGATAGGAACACTACCTCACACTGGCGTTCTCAGCCTATAGAAAAAACTTAGTAGAATACTCGACGGAAGAATCGGAAACAAGTAAAGGATTTTTAGGCAATCCTAATCCCGATTCTAATCCTTTCCTCACGGCTCGGGAAATGTCTAGCGAAAATTTAGGGTCCGGTTCACAGGAAGTACCCACAATGATGGATGACCCCATGAAATTCATCATCGATAAATTGATTAGTATGGAAACTTCCCAAAAGCAAATTCAAGATGCATTACGAATTTTAAATAGTGAAAATGCTCAGCGCGCACGAGAAATCGAATATATCGCTAAACAGGGGAATTTGTTCTTAACGGAAGATGAGAGCTCTGGTCACAACACTAGAGAAAAAAATACCTCATGCGAAAATGGGGACTTATCAAAACTCGAAACTTCGTCTCTTCCTCCGCAAGCAAGTAATTCACCAAAAGATCCCCCTTGCGAAAATCTCGATGCCAAAAAATTAGAAAATTCATCTCTTCCCCCACTTGAAAATAATCGAACGGAACAGGGTGAAAATCACAGGCAAAACGCACCAGCAGTAACCCAACATCCTCAGGAAAGCGTGCGAATAAATCGTGTTCAACGTCGAGAGTCTAGTAGCAGCTCTCCATCCCCGACTCGGCAAAGAAATTTCGCGAATTCTCAAGCGTCTCGTTTACAGGCAACATCCAGTCCCGCGACAAAGTCCATTCCTGCGAAGGATATCATCAGAACCGTCGAAGAATTGAGAGGACGTGATGATGTCGGTGTCGAGGACTTTATTAAGTCAGTTAAACTTGCGAAATTGGGATGTTCGCAACCGGATTTACTTTTGGATTTCATCATAGCCGAAAAAATAAAGATCAAGCAAAACGCGCTATCCGCTTCAGCTCAATAGATGATTACGATCAGTTGTTCTCCGCTTTGAGACAAAATGTAGGTATAATCAGTTCAGTTGAGTTGAGTCGGTCAAAACTTGAATCCGTCAAGCAAACAGGCATGGAAACCGTTCAAAATTATAATATGCGGTTCCGACAACATTATAATGAATTCATTTATGCGGTCCAAAACGAACAATCGAACCCAACCTCGCGACGCTTAGCAATTCAAATAGAGGAGAAATCGGCAATAAAAAAATACATAATGAACTTGAAGGATGAAATCGGCGCACAAGTTCGTCCTCTGCGACCGAATACTTTGAACGAAGCACAGCAGGAAGCCTTCGAATCCGAGGTTTGGTATAGGGAAAAGCATCACAGTAGATACTCAAATGTTAGACCACCCGGTAACAAACCCCTGACAAAAACGACGTTTGCTCAACCTAGGTCAGCATTCCAACATGCCCCGTCCGCTTCAAAGTACCCAAGCATTGACAACCCTCTAAATCACTCTCTGCCTTTACAACAGAGACTTCAAATGTTTTGTAAAATCTGTAAAAGATCGGGACACAACGAATCCCAATGCTATAGCAAAGACCGAAATTTTCCGATAGGACACTCAACGTCCCGCCCACAGAATCGTGTTCACAATTTATAGGTGGAGGGAGAACTCACAGAAAACGTTCTGGACTATCAAGAGGACCAACTGTCAACAGAGATAGAGTCTCCGCAATATCAGGAAGACTATTCTCAATTAGAGCAAACTTACATGGTACAAACAGAACGGGAAGACTTATTGGACAGTAGATCCTCACTCAACCTAATCAAGGATGAGCTTCTTCATTCTAATCATCCACGTGAAAAATCTAGCAAAGTGTTCTCTATGGGAAATGACCAACGCCGAACAAATGAAATAACAAAATTAAAATTTCAGGGAAAAGAGCATGTGTTCGTCATTGTACCAAATGATTTTCCACTACCCGAAGATTAAACATGAATTGCATCATGAATTGCTACATTGCAGATATGTACCCAAGTACATATCTGTTCAACCCGAACACGAAGAGAGGGTACATTATGTTATGACAAAGGAATTACCCAAGAGATTAGAACTTCTTAGAGCAAATACAAGACTCTCGCATATTGAAGAAAAACACCGAGAAGGAATAAACAAAATTGTCCAAAGTTATCATGATATTTTTACCTTAGAAGAAGATCCTCTCCCATGCACAAATTTAGCAAAACACGAAATTATCTTAAAAGACCAGAGACCCATGAACATTCCTTCATATCGCCAACCAGAGTGCCATAAAGCTGAAATTAATCGTCAAGTGAAAGAGATGCTGAACATGCGAGTAATCTCTATGTCCAAATCACCTTTCAACGCACCATTGTGGGTCGTTCCGAAGAAAGCCGATGCTTCTGGAAAGAAAGAATGACGCATTGTCATTGATTTCAGGAAGCTAAACGAAAGAACTGACCTAGACGCATACCCGCTACCAATAATTGATGATATACTCGACCACTTAGGAAAGGCGAAGTTCTTTCCAGCATTTGATTTAAGCTCCGGATTCCATCAGATACCTATGGATCCAGAATCAAAAAAATATACAGGCTTCAGTACACAGCAAGGTCATTTCGAATTCGAGAGATTTCCATTCGGTCTTAAGAATTCGCCAGCAACCTTCCAGAGGATGATGGACACAGCTCTTAGAGGTTTGGTAGGAAACATTTGCTTTGTTTACCTTGATGACATCGTCGTTTTCGGATCAAGCCTCAAGGAACACAATGAGAACCTCGTCATACTCTTCGAAAGGCTGCGACAAACGGGATTGAAGTTGCAGCCTGATAAATGTGAGTATCTCAGACCAGAGTTGGAATATCTGGGTCACGTGATCACAGCAGAAAGGGTAAAACCGAATCCCAATAAGATTCAAGCGGTAAGGGACTTCAAAACACCTATAAATCCAAAACAGGTGAAATCGTTTCTGGGACTCGCCGGGTATTATCGAAAATTTATTAAGAACTTTTCCACGAGGGCTAAGCCACTCATTGACCTTACAAAAGAAAATCACCCTTTTCAATGGGCATCAGCTTGCGAGAGAGCCTTCGGAGATCTAAAGAACTGCTTATGCTCATCGCCAGTGTTGAGATACCCTGATTACAAAAAGCAATTTGTTTTAACAACAGATGCTTCAAATGTAGGTCTCGGGGCCATCCTTTCTCAAGAAGTTCATCCCTGCTGTTACATTTCTAGGACACTCAATAAACCTGAAATGAATTACGACACAACACAAAAGGAACTGCTTGCTATAGTCTGGGCAGTGAAACGATTAAGGCAATACCTGTTAGGAAGAAAGTTCATAATCCAAACTGATCATCAGGTCCTGAAATGGCTCTTCAATATTAAAGATCCAGCGTCTAAACTACTCAGATGGAGACTTCGCCTGGAGGGTTACCAATATGTAGTCGAATATATAAAAGGGAAAGAAAATACAGCCGCCGATGCATTGTCGCGTATGTATCCAGCACGTGAAGGAGACGGTGAAGAAGGAAATGCAATAGAAGTTCCGGACATGACCACCGAATACGAACCTTCTGAAACGGACAGCGAAAATGCTGAAGTGGAACCCATGCAGCTTAGATCCGCTGAACCCAAGGACGAAAAAGAAGTAGTTGAAGAATATAGGGCATGGAAAAGAAATCGATTCCCTAATAAAGTTATGACAAAACCTGTCGCTAACGGAAAAAACTGGATAAAAGTGAGCAAACAGAATCTGTTTTCCCTTTTACGAATCCAACTCCCTGATTATCAAGAAGAAGACTGGATTAAACTGCTTTCTAAGAAAATCAACGATTTCACAAACCGCAAGAACTGGAAAATCTTCAAATTTCACATGGAAGATCCTCTAATAATAAACACTGAAAAAGTGCGGTTGCACGACATGCTCAACTTTCTTCTTCATAAAAAATTCCCAGAACATGCATTCTTTGTATGTGATCGACCAAACAAAGAGTTAACGAGAGAAGACAAAGAAAACCTTCTGTCTGAAGCACATGGAAAAATCGGATCAGGTCACTTTATAGAAAACAAAACCATAAAGCGACTCAGGGAAATTATCTCTTGGGATAATATGGAGAATGAAGTCATCGACTTTATTAAGAAATGTGACATCTGTCAAAGAGAGAAATTGACACGTATTAGGCCAAAAATCGAAGCAGCGATTCCCGATGTACCAGTGGCACCTAACGATAAAATTGCAATGGACATTTTTGGACCACTGCCTATAACACAATCTGGACACGAGTATATACTCTCTATCCAAGATGTATTAATAAAGTATCTCGTTCTAATACCGCTCAAAGAAACTAGCAGTGAGTCAATCATAACACAACTGATCGATCACTACATATACATATTTTCTTCTCCGAAACAGATTCTGACTGATGAAGGAGCAAACTTCGTATCAGAATTGGTCCGAAAATTTGAAAATCTATTTAGAATTAGACACATAAAAACTACAACCTTTCACCCTCAGGCGAATGGAGCATTAGAGAGAACCCATGCAACGGTGAAGGATTTGTTAAAAACCTTTATTGCCGATAATCAAACTGAATGGGACTTGAACCTCAACCTTACTTGTTTGGCTTATAATGTAGCAGTTCATGAAAGCACTGGGTTAACACCTTTCGAGATGACCTTCGGAAGAATAGCGAACTTGCCTTCGATTCTCGCCACGACCAGTTCTTTAAACCATCAAGAACTCTTGGATATGTGGAAGAAGCGGCATGAAGCCTATCTAGCAAAAGGAAAACAATCAATCCAGAGGACACAGGAGAGATTAAAGAAATTACAGGATTCGAATATTGTCATTTTAAATCCTATTTTCGGTGCCGGAGATCTTGTACTTGTCCATAACGAAACTAAAAGAAACAAGTTAGACTCAGAATGGTTGGGTCCAGCAACAGTAGTACGGCGTTCCAGCCAAACTAATGACGAAATTCTTTTTGAAAATAAATACCTCATAATTCATGCAAATCGTCTGAAATCATACTATCAATAAACTCATGTTTTCAGAATGCGGACTGCCTGGGTCATCCTTTCACTCATCTCCTCCATTTCCTGCCTCGTAGTGACTCCACTCCATAATGTCACTATTTTTGCGGAAGATTTAGGCGACGCTAGGTTATATCACGAAAATTGGCACTTATATGTATCGGTCGACGTAGACAATGTTAATACTAGGTTTAATAACCTGATGGGACACTATGAATCAACAATTAACATGTGTTTAAATTGCACTGAACAATTTGAGTTGAGTCTCATCAGCGGTAGGATGAAGCGACTAGGTATTCAGCGTAGCCTTTTATATAAGCTGTTAGGTGGAACACATAATAGAAAAAGAGGATTGATTAATGCAATAGGTAGTATATCTAAGACACTGTTCGGGACTTTGACAGAATCTGATTTGACGTATGTTGATCATGAATTAGACAAACTTTACTTAGAAAACAAACAGTTAGCTTCCAGTCTCCAAAACCAAACGCAGGTAATAAGAATGATTTTAAATTCTGGCTCTTATGATGGTGAATCACTTTTTGTACATAACCAAAAAAACTCCGAGCGGTTAAATCAAATGAGCACTCTAATAAATGATAACACAAAAAATTTGTTTATTTCAAATCAGATAATAGTCATGACTTTGCTTATAGATGAGTTAAACGAAGATATCACACTGTTAATAAATTCGATTAACGACGGTAAAAATGGCATAGTACATCCGCAAATTTTAACACCAACATTGCTCATTGAATCCCTTAAAAATGTTGAGGATAAATTTAACGTAAAGTATGCTTTGCCACTCAAAGAAGTAAATTATCAACATATTATCGACATATCTGAAATAAGCATTGGTTTGAATAACAGAAAATTATTGTACTCATTTAACATACCACTATTTGACATTGACGAATATAAAATCCAACATTTAATCCCGATACCGAAGCAACATGGCAATCAATTCCATATACCCGTCCCGAAGGAACAGTTCATTTCTTTGAATAATCCAAAAACCATGTACGTCCCTACTAGTGAGAAAGAAATATTCAAGTGCAAGCTACTCGAAAAAATGAAAATCTGTCAACGTTCTCATCCAACTTACTTGTTAGCCGATACACACAGTTGCGAAAACCAAATTATCCGTAATAGCATTAAAACACTAGATTTATCAACATGTGAAATATCCGTTCTCCAAATCGATTACCTAGTTTTTATTAGCTTAGCAGAAAGTCAAGGATATATTATAGTTCCTGAAAAATCTATCGACTTGACAACTAACTGCGAAGGAATAATTAAAGATATTAAAATTAACGAGGCATCACTTCTATCGTCAGAGAGCAATTGTATTTTAACCACCGAAGGTGCCATAGTTAAGTTGAAAAAAAGTAAAGAACTGAACAAACACATCTATTATACAAAAAATATTTCTGTTCCGTATACCAGTAACGATCTAGATTTACTCAACGATAAACTACTACCAATCCAAAAACAGATTGATAATGAGCAATTACTGCAAGCAGGTAGAACATTAGATGATATCGATGATGTTTTAAATAGAGTCAGAAATGAACGGCGAACACGAACATGGACTGAAACCACCACAGCAATTCTTACGTACTTAGGTTATGTTGCGTTAGTATTAATAACCTTATTCTCCATGTATAAATGCGGATTCTGCGATCTGGTACAAAAATGTCTACCGAAAGTCTGTCTCAACCTATTTTGTACAACGAGCAACATAAATAATAACGCAGCCCCAACGCCAACTATTGTTACCTACGTTCCGCAGGCTCCTCCTGCACATGAAATTGAAAATAGTGAGTCGTTAGTAGCACCTAAGGTTGTTAAACTGCGTTTTTCAGGAGCAAAACGAGTCTAACGAAGGGGGTGTAATACTTGTACTTCACCGCTCTCCCCTCTCATAGATTCTAGCTAAGGGTAGTCTGCCTACAACGCCTACACAAGGCCCTCCGGGCCTCAGTAGTCCTTGCGCCCTGTCTACGAACAGGTCACTCTGTATATCTTTCGGTCAAATAAACAATCGTATCTTATATTCAAGTTAAAAGAGTGTAATTTACGAGACACGTACAGTTGGGAGACTCCCATCTGTGCACGTGTACAGTTAGGAGTCTACCATCGGTGCACGTGGACTTTTCTGTTGAAAATCTAATCTTATTAATCAAGACGAGTAGATAGGCAAGGGGGTTTCTGGCCCGAAAAGTAAGACGGTGTCTGGATAAGAATTACACGACGGACTCTGGATACTGATTTCGACAACTTTTCGTATCCAGAGTCCGTCTTGTAATACATCGAGAAGCTTCTCAAGCTGTAGACGTCACAGAATAATAATATTACGCAATTGTAAGAGCCGAATTCACGTAAACAGGTTCAAGGTTATTTATTATGAAAAACAAGGATGATTTATTGCTTCCTTATAGATAAACATTCATTTAATTCGCAAAAGATGCAGGTGTATAATTAAAATTTCATATGGAGGGCTGTGTATGACATCCTGTTTTGTCCATTAATTTGATTTATTACTTCCATAGATGATACATTTAATGAAAAAGTCCTGCCTTCATTTATTTAGTGCACAAATAACTCGTGAAATTCTGGTATAAAGTATCAAACGTGGACTAGAGATAACATCGAGACGTGTTTAAACGTTTTGATTTAGAAACATTGATGCAATGACCATCTAAGGCTTCATGCATTTCATTAGACTCTACTTTCGTTCTCTAGAGATCAGTTCTTTTTACTGCTCTTAAAAGTTCGATTTTCTTAGTCAACTCACAAATTTTGATAATCATTCTTTTACCATATGCTAGGTCCGTCAACCTAGGGCTGGACGGTTATGGGAATTCATAACCGGTTATCGGTTATTGAGAAAACCGGTTTTTTAACCGGTTAATCGGTTTTTTTTTTAAATAAACCGGGTTTTTCTGAATAACCGGTTATTTCTTTACAACCGGTTTTTTACAATAACCGGTTTTTTTACAGTAATCGGTTTTTTACAATAACCGGTTTTTTTACAGTAATCGGTTTTTTACAATAACCGGCTTTTCCTAATAACCGGTTTTTTATAATAACCGGTTTTTTTATAATAACCGGCTTTTTTATAATAACCGGTTTTTTCATAATACCCGGTTTATTCAGTAACCTGGTTTTCAATTACCAGTATGTATTTAAACATCAGGTTTTAAATTACCGTTTTTTTAAATAAGTGTTTTTTGCAAAAATAACCAGTGTTTAGAAAATGTAGAAAATATGCTTTCGTGTTTGCTTTAGTTTTTTTAACTGGTAAAGCAACAGATGGTAAAGACTTTATGAAGTAATCAATTCGACATGAAAACGTGCTGCCTGCTGCTGTGCCGCACTGCAGCGCTATCCACTCCACTCGGCGGCCATGGACAACTCGCGTTAATGGCGGCTAAAAGCGGCCAGACTAACTAGATGTGCCGTATAAGCCAGGTGAGAGGCTGACGACAGGCAACCGGACGTAACTGCCTGTTTTTATTTTCCAAAATCGGTGATTTTTTATAAGCCGGTTGTTTTCAAAATAACCGGTTTTATTGAAAACCCGGTTATTTTGAAACACCGGTTGTATTGGAAAACCGGTTATTTTGGAAACCCGGTTATTTTCGAAAACCGGTTATTTTTAAAATCAGGTTATTTTTAGAAACCGGTTAACCGGTTATTTTAAAAAGACATAACCGGCCAGCCGGTTTTAAAAAAAAACCGGTTGTCATAACCGGTTAACCGGAAAACCGCTCAGCCCTACGTCAACCTCTCGATGAGTCACATGTAATAGGATACTACGAACAATTTGGAGACTCGAGAGAGATATGCAATACAGCATGTACTTTATTCCAGGCTTTTTCACACATGCTTTAACTTAGGTGTATACACTGTTCAAAATTTAATGCATTAATATGTGAAGCAATTATCATATACAAAAAATTGTCTAATTTCTAAAACACGTTTCATTGAAAATTGAAATAGTAACACAACTTTTTATGCTATACTAATCTCAGTGAGTTCTCAAGAGTGTAATAACTTTTTGAAATTAATGGAAGAAAGCTTTGAAAAACAAAAAAAAAAGAGACAAATCGAAGTCATACGGTGGCATTTCTGAATCGTCAACTTTTATTGAATTAAAAAACTATATACAGAAGAAAAAGGCAGTTGTGAATATTCAAAGTAACGATTGTTACTCATTTATGTGGTCAGTGATAGCAGCTCTTCACCCAGCTAAGCATAATGTTTGTAAAACTAGTTCATATGGGGCCATTCATATAGCACGTAGACAGTTTTTCACCACTTTTTGACCCCCTACCTCGTGGACAGCCGTGGAATTTTGGCGAACGCACCCCCCCCCCCCCCATACTCTGTTTCTTTATAATTTGTGGGTTACCATTTTTTATGCGCATGTGTGGGATTTTTTAGCACAAAAGTACACTAAAAAAAATAGGCAAGACCGAGGTATCGAAATTCAAATGAAAGTAAATTTTCAAAATTTGGAATTTGGTATTTCTTAGAATTTTTTCTTCTGTATTTCTATGCTAAAAAGGCCCACACATGCCCAGAAAAAATTGTAAACTACAATTTGAAAAAGATAATTTCAATTATTACCAAAATCAGAATTAAAAAAATTCGCTGTATTTTTACTTTCGATTCCTGGATCTTGTCGATTTTTTTTTCTAGTGAGTATTGATATGCTGAAAGAACCTGCATATGATCACAAGTATTTTAAACCGCATATTATAAAGATATTTTAAATAAATACCATAATCAAAATTTAAAAAATTCTTCACGAATAGGAATTATCTCTTAGAAAATAATTAATTAAAATCCGCAAAAAATTGGAAAGACTTCTTTAACTTTCAGATATGTAAAAAATTAAAACTTAAGAGAATTTAAAAACTCAGCAAAACATAAATTTTTAAACATTTTTTTCAGCGTGGGTAACCAAGCTGCATGGCTATCGATTCCAAATTAATTATTCACTTTTTTAGGATCGCAATATGCTCATTTTTCGGGTTGTAGCGATTTCGAATCCCAGAATTTGTTATTTTCGACCCACCCTATTATGCATTTCTTATCGGAAAACCTTTTTAGTGATGAGCTGCATTATGATGATATACATTTTCCAATTATGGTGAAAAATATTTCAACATTTGAACGCATGAATGGTGTATCTGTTAATGTTTATGGTTTAAAGTACATACAAGATGAGAAACAAGATCAAATAGTGCCAATTCGTGTCAGCCGAATATCATCAAGGAAACCTGTGATCAATCTACTTATGTTAAGAAAAAATGTTGATGATTTCACTAGAAAGACTAATCAATATCTAAAAGATCTTTTTTTTTCTTATCTTTATTCTTTATTTTTAACCCGAGAGGAGGTCAGACTTCACATTGAGGAGGCACGGATTATCGTAAAGTTACTTTATTAATAACAGATTAAGTGATAGGCCGTTATGCATCAATACAATTCATTATAAGTTTACAATATCCTCTTACTTCTACCGATATAATATGTTCCCTTATCAACTAAATTACAATATTTTATTGTTGATCACAATTACTCTTTCATGAATACTCATGTAATAACGCGTCTATGGCCGCGATAGTTTCGTTATCGGAACTTTGATGTTCGATCGGAGTTCGGCTAGCGCTTACGGGGGAACCATCGGGGAATCCCCATACATTGTTATGGTTCTCGTTCGTGTGAAGGTGATTTTCGCGGATCGCGAGCTCTTGGAAATGCCGGGAGAGGTCTACGCGCTCGGCCTCGGACAAGAAAGTAAATGCCGGTGAGTTGAAACACTCAAATGGAGTAAAGTTGGGCGATCGCGACGCGCGCTCCCTTCGTTGTTGTTCCCGCGGGTGGGCGTTCTCCGCGTGGTTCCTATCCGTTCGAGTGTTCGGGTGTGCTGATAGACTCCGTCGATTATCGAGACTCGCGCATTGCTGGGCCACGACACGGGCCTCGCGAGTTAACTGATCCGCGAACTCTGCCGTTATTTTCCCGGTCGACCGTAAGCGATTTATCTTACGCCTCCGCCCTCGTAACCGCCGCGCGGGCTCACTCCTCGCCCCCACTAGAAAACAAAATGACAACAAAAAATTGAATAAAAGACTTTCCTCGTGTCCGAGATGAAACAAAAGTTCCCAGGCGGGGAAGTTGGGTCCCTGTACTCTTGCGGTGGGACTGAATAGAAGAAATACTCACTCGTTTGAAAGTAAAATGTACCACTAAAAATAGTGGGAAAGTAAAATAAACAAAGTTTAATTCCGCTCGATTTATTGCATGAAATGACTGGAATAAAGTTCAGTGTTTGCTGCCCGTGCGCTCGGGCCTGTGTTTTGAGTTGTTAGTGTTAAGTGTTATGTTACAACTGTCATACAACTTCTCAAAACGAAATAGGGATAAGGAATTGTAGTGGATATTGAGAAAGAGTTTTTTGTATGAAGAAATATTTACCATAAATGGAAATTCAACCAAAGTAATAAAATTGGTGTCTAGCCATCCTCGATGCAGCATCTCCTTGTTCAAGGAATGGGAAACTTTCAATGCTTACTTTACGGTCATTATTGCATTTTTCAATGGTAAAAAAATCAAAGACTAATCAGCTGTGGGAATTTCCGGATTTGTTTTGGTGGCATACTAGGAGAAAATGTGGTCCCATTGGAGGAGCGTGGAACTAAGGATTTTTATTGTACATTCTTGATGAAGAAATCAAATTTTGCAGTGTTAAAAGACATTATTCCTTGCATTGATGAACTCTTCCAGGATTTATGAATCCTAAATCTTCAACGAGTGTATGATGTTATTCTTAAAATAACAAAAATTGTAATCTAAAAAAAATATGCATTGTATCCAGTTTTTAATGTATTTTTAATGTATAACGTTTCAGTAGTAGTAGCAGTAGCAGTAGCAGTAGCAGTAGCAGTATGAGTAGCAGTAGTAGTATACCATTAAGCCATTTAACATTTCAGTAGTTACCTAATATTAAGTGAAAGATAAATGTACATTTTTACGAACTAAAATAGACGATAGACGCTCCTACTTGAGTGGTCAAGCAGGGTGGCATTTTTTCAGTTTCATAATGTCTGTAGAGAAGATCAGAGTGGGTAGTTTCGCGTCTATCGTCTATTTTAGTTCGTAAACTGGCTAGGTGCATTGGGGGCGCTTTGATTAAAAAATTTTCATAAAAGAATCTAGAAGATTTTAAGGCAATTTTTATAATTTTGCACAAATAAAAAAAAATCAGGAAAAATTCGAATTCATTTAAAACATAGTTTTAAAACTTTTAAAAAATAATTTAAATATTGAGAAGATTTAAAAGAAAATATAGATTTTTGAAAATTTTGCGAAATAAAATTTTGGAACCTTTTCAAGAATTTTGAAGCGTTTCAAGAAAATAAATTTTTTTCTTTAGATTCCTGGGAAAGCTTTTAATGCTTTTATTTTTATTTTCGAAAATAATTTTTTAAGAAAATTCAAAACTATTTTAAAACATTTTTAAACATTTCAAAAAATCAGATAAATGAAGAATCCCGAAAAAGAGTCTTAATAATTATTTTATTATATCACGGTGAAAAATGGTTTGAAAATTTATCTTTCGTATCGAGAATTTATCTTCTTTGTTAAAAATTCATCTTTTTTATTGAAAATTTAACTATTTTTTGAAAATTCGTTGTTTGTTGGTTGAAAAAGTAACTACTCTTATTTAAAATCTTTTTACATTTGTTCAAAAAATTAATTTTTAATAGCAAAAAATCCTTTCAAATTTTCCTATGATTCTTAAGAATATTCTCTTGAAACCATTCAAAAATTTTCAAAAGTTTCTAAACTTTTTGTTCGAAATCTTTAAAAATCTGCATTTTGTTTTAATTGTTTTATTTTATTTTTTATTTCTTTGAGAAATCCACGGACAAAGCCCTTTATTACAATAACAAAAAATCTGCCCGCTTCGCGGGCACATTCTCATCGCGCGCTTCGCTCGCAAGCTTCAGCGCGCCTAGTGCGCGCACCTGTTGGATCTCGCACTTCGCGCTCGATAATGCATTCACCTCGCGCTGCGCGCTCGGACACATTTGTCGTCTAGGTTTTCACACTTCGTGTGCTCGCTATTGCGCGCTTCGCAGGCTAATACTCTCTTAGTAAGCTTCATCGTTATGACCTGCTTTTGGTTTAATTATGTCAGTTTTAAATCATCGCCCATAAAAATAAGAACTAATTTACTTAAGGTTCTATCGACCTTAAGGAACACATTCTCATCACGACACTCGCGCTTCGCGCTCGATATTTGGTATGATCATCATGTGAACCTCGCGCTTCACGCTCGTTTCTGTTCATCGTATAATAGAAACCCAAAAGTTTGAGCGCGCTTGCTGCGCGCAATTTGGTCGTCGCGCTTCGCAACGACCATATGTTATGTTCAATGTTCTTCAGATAAAAATGACTGAAGTTGTATTTGATTTACAATGAAGAAGGTAATTCCTTTACTTCAGCGTATATTTCCGTATCTTTATAATAAATCCTACAATCAGAAAGATTTTTTTCCAACTATTCCACCGAGCAATTCACGCCTACCCCGAAAGGGAAATGGCTTATAATGGTATAATAATCTGAAAAGGGGAGAAAAAAAGTATTTAAGTCGTTTTTGGAACATATATCTTGCTTTTTCATTCATAATCAAACCGACCCCTTGACTACCATGTGATTCCCTATCTACTCCTGACCATATTTCAAAACCTCAATCAAAGTTTCAGTCCATTCCGAGGCGACTTTATTGTTTGTATTATTCATGTTTAGATTGTACACCCAACTACCACCTTTATGCGCGAAATTTGTTTTGCGAGTCGAAATCATGCCCAAGTTAAGTAGTGATTCGTCGTATAGTGGAGAGTCCAGTTCTTACGTCAGTCCCAACAAAACTTCTGTTACGGGGGGGGGGGGCGAGGACAAGGAATGCAAACCGAGAGAGTCGCAATTAGTTGATGTTTTATACTGAGAAGGTCACCAGCCTTCAGCAGCGTTGTATTAGATAGGAGTTCATATGTTTCCATTTGCGCATTCCCGGCCCACCTCCAAACGAGGAACCAATAACTCTTTTTTTTTAATATATATATCGTCTATTTGGAACATAGTTCTTGAAATATAAATGTAATAGTCGAATTTTTCCACAGAAATTATTTTAGTAAACAAAGATCAAAACGCATTCTGAAATAAAAGTCAGATTTTCAGTCAGAATAAATTGTTTGAATTATTATTATATTTTATTGTTTCAATCGTTAGAAATAGTATTGAGAACATAAAAACAATGAAATATTGTGAAAAAACACACCCGAGATGAAAAATAAAGTAAATAAGCAAAGTTTTGATGAGAATGTGCCCGCTTATCGGGCCGATTTTTTCACTGTTAATGTTATTTTTTACGAATAAAACAAAAACTACACATCCTATCAAAAAGTGACCCATGAGAAATTTGTAGATCTTTTTCGAATGCACAATTTTAGTCCCGTCATGATTTGTCGTATCTTGCATAGTTTGACCGTAAAATTGATTATTTTGATTTTTCATTATTTCTTGTGCAATAAAAATATGAATTTTCGATTTTTCAAGAAAATTCAAAAACTCGTTATGATAATCTTGTAGGACGTGCGAAAAGAAACACTTTTCCTATCTTGACTTTTTTTCGTATCGTGCGTTGTTTGGCCGAAAATGTTACTTTTCTTTTTTTTGGGGGGATTTTGAAAATGCTGTAACTCGGACAATTTTCTTTTTATCAAAAAAAGTCGTAAGGATAAATTGATTGAATTTTGGAGTACTATAAGCGGCCTCACATATAATTTTCAAATTTGGCAAAAAATGGTCTAAAAAATTTTGAAAATGCTCTAACTTTCTGAATTTTCATCCAAAATAGCTGGTTAACGAACTCGATTTCTCTTTTTGCCCCCTGAAACCGTCTGCCAAAGCACAATCCAATCCGATTAGTCTTTCAAAAGTTATCCGATATACAGACGACGACAACGACAGACAGACAGACACCGACGTAAAAACCATTTTTTCTGACTCAGGGGGCCTCAAAATGTCGACATTTGATGGAATCCGCGAAAGTCATTTTTCACATAAAACCAATACTTTCTCATTTTGATGAGAATGTAATAAAAGTCAGATTTTCAGTCAGAATAAATTGTTTGAATTATTATTATATTTTATTGTTTCAATCGTTAGAAATAGTATTGAGAACACAAAAACAATGAAATATTGTGAAAAAACACACCCGAGATGAAAAATAAAGTAAATAAGCAAAGTTTTGATGAGAATGTGCCCGCTTATCGGGCCGATTTTTTCACTGTTAATGTTATTTTTTACGAATAAAACAAAAACTACACATCCTATCAAAAAGTGACCCATAAGAAATTTGTAGATCTTTTTTGAATGCACACTTTTAGCCCAGTCATGATTTGTCGTATCTTGCATAGTTTGACCGTAAAATTGATTTTTTTGATTTTTCATTATTTCTTGTGCAATGAAAATATGAATTTTCGATTTTTCAAGAAAATTCAAAAAGTCGTCATAATAATCTTGTAGGACGTGCGAAAAGAAACACTTTTCCTATCTTGACTTTTTTTCGTATCGTGCGTTGTTTGGCCGAAAAAGTTACTTTTCGTTTTTTTGGGAGGATTTTGAAAATGCTGTAACTCGGACAATTTTCTTTTTATCAAAAAAAGTCGTAAGGATAAATTGATTGAATTTTCGAGTACTATAAGCGGCCTCACATATAATTTTCAAATTTGGCAAAAAATGGTCTCAAAAATTTTGAAAATGCTCTAACTTTTTGAATTTTCATCCAAAATAGCTGGTTGACGAACTCGATTTCTCTTTTTGCCCCCTGAAACCGTCTGCCAAAGCACAATCCAATCCGATTAGTCTTTCAAAAGTTATCCGATATACAGACGACGACGAAAACGACAACGATAGACAGACAGACACCGACGTAAAAACCATTTTTTCTGACTCAGGGGGCCTCAAAACGTCAACATTTGATGGAATCCGCGAAAGTCATTTTTCACATAAAACCAATACTTTCTCATTTTGATGAGAATGTAATAAAGAAAAGAAGTCTTGAATTCTAACTAAAATAAAGATTCGTATCAATACGATTGTTGAGACTATTACAAATAGTTGTATACTTAAAACTAAGCATAAGCTGCACTGTTATCTCTTAAATTAATAATGTTCTTGAGAGTTCTTGTTCTTGAAAGTTCTTGTTTGTTGAAATTGGCAAAATTTATTGAAGCACAGTTCGGTCGAAAGGCTAATTATAACTGAATAAGTTATTTATTATTCATTTTATACAAAACCTGGATGAGCTGGAAAAGTTTATTTTTATTCAAAGATTGATTTCAAAGACTATTAGTCAAATTATTCATGAGTGCTTTGATACACCGCTGCGAAAAATGGTGGAAATTAAACATTTATATTGGAAATTGGTGTTTTTTTTGTTTAAAATTTAAATATATATTTTTTTAATTCGTTGTTTTTTGGTAGCAAATAAATGTTCTTGGTTGAAAATTTAAAGTCTATTTTTTTCAATTATGTTGTTTTTTGGTAGAAAATTAATTTCCCAGGTTAAAGTTTATCTTTTAGATTGACAATGTAACTATATTTTGAAAATTCATTGTTTTTTGGTTTAAAATTTAACTGTTTGGTTAAAAATTATTTTTTTTTTTTGTTAAAAATTTATTTTTTCTTTCAAATTCGTTGTTTTTTGGTAGAAAATTTATTTTGAAGGGTAAAAATTAATGTTTTTGATTGAAAATTTAACTATTTTTTGCAAATTTGTTGTTTTTGTTTAAGAATTTAACTATTCTATTTGCTTTTTTATTTTTGCAAGATTAATCTAAATTATAAATTTTTTTCTTGATTATAATTAATTGAAATATATATTTTTTTATAGAAAATTAATTTTAAAGGTTAAATGTTGATATTTTTGATCGAAAATTAAACTATTTTTTGAAAATTCGTTGTTATTGGTTGAAAATTTAACTCTTGTTTGTTGTTTTATTGGTTTAAAATAAATCTTCTTAGTGAAAATTTCATTTTTTTTTTATATAAAATGTAACTATTTCTTGAAAATTCGTTGTTTTTTAAATAAATATTTTATAAATATTAGAAAATCTTTTAAAGTTTAAAAATATTTTTAATCTCTTCAACACTGCTAAAATTACGAAATATCATTTTAACTGACCCGAATTTTTCTTCAATATTTGAAAAATCTTTAAAAATTGAAAAAAATTGCCCTAATATATTTTGTGTTTTTTTCTCGGATTTTTTAGAAATGTTTTGAAATGTTTTAAAATCTTTTTAAATTTTTTCCAAAAATTAATTTTCAAAAACAAAAAATCGTTTCAAATTTTTTTATGAATTTGAAGAACATTCTTTCACTGAAACCTTCCAAAATTCTTAGAAAGTTTCTAAATTTGTTGTTCGAAAACCTGACTGATTGCATTCTGTGTGAATATGACTTTTAGTGGATGTTTTCAATTTGTTCTATACTGAGAATTAAAAAAATGTTGAATGTTCAAGATAATATATTTTCTCAAGGTTCCAGGGAAATTAAAAATTATTTTTTATTTTGAAAAATTATTTTTAAGCGAATATTCAAAAACATTTTAAAATATTTCGAAAACTTTAAAAAAATTGCTAAAAAAGATTCGGGAAGATTTTAAGGCAATTTTTAAAATTTTGCACAATTTAAAAAAAAATCAGGAAAAGTTTGAATGCATTTAAGACAGAGTTTTGAAACTCTAAAAAATAATTTTAATATTGCGAAGATTAAAAAAAAAATAAAAGAAAATGTACATCCTTGAAGATTTGGAAAGGAAATTTTGGATTCTTTTCCGGTGAAGTTTTAAATGTTTTTTTCTTTTGAAAAAATAATTTTTAAAGATAATTGAACAATATTTTTAACATTTCAATAAATGATACAACTAAAGAATCCCGAAAAAGAGTCTTATAAATTATTTTAGTACATCACGGTGAAAAATGATAGAAAATAAAAAATGTTTATTAAAAATAAGTTGTTTTTTTGTTGTTCAAAATTTAACATATTTTTTTGAAATTGTTATTTCTGGTAGAAAATAAATCTTCTTGTTTGAAAATTCATCTTTTGTATCGAAAATGTAATTACTTAGTTAAAAATTCATTTTTTTTATTGCAAACTTAACTAAATTTTTTCAAATTCGTTGCTTTTTGGCAGAAAATTAATCTTCTTAATAAAAAATTTATCGTTTTCATTGAAAATTCAATTATTTGTTTGAAAACTCGTTTTTTGGTTGAAAAATTAACTATTCTTAAAACTTATTCCGCATTTTGTCTCGGAATTTATAGAAATCTTCTGCAATGTTTTTAAATCTTTTCTAATTTTCTCGAAAAATTAATTTTGAAAAACAAAAAATCCTTTCGACCGAATCCATTTCAAATCAGGCAGGTTCTACACTTGAAGTCGCAGAATTTCTCGGGGACAAAATATATATTTTTTTAGACGAAATTAGGCGATACGTATTTTTGCGCTTTGTGAATATTATTTATTGCCAATTTTTTGTTGAATTTGTACTATTATAAGGAAAATACCTTGTGAGTTTTATTCGGGCTAAATAAATTTTATGGCCAGGAGAAGTTTTTTTCATAAAATCGAATTTTCGAATTTTTGTTGCAAACAACAACAGATACGAAAAAATGATAAGAAAATAGTTTCCACATTTAAAAAAGTTCTACAAAAAGTTCCTTTACTCATTATTTTATGATACCTTGTCCCATTTCCGAGATTCTCACTACTGTTTTTTAATCTCATTCAGTGTTTTTTAAAATCTTCATTTTCTGATTTTACGAGGTAAAAATTCGATATTAGATCAGGTATGAGATTATGATATTAGATAAGGTATGATTTAAATAAACTTAGGATAGTTTTTTCCTCTTAAAAAATCGTATTGCTTATATCTGTCCATGATTAAAAAAGGTGAAAAATCGCAATTTTAAAGTGAGGAATTTTAATTCCAAAAGTTTATTTCTGAAAGAGAAACTTAAAACTGTAAATGATTTTTTAATATTAAAGGCAACAATATTCTGTTCTTAACGTTTTAAAAAAATGTTTTAAAATTGATAAAGGATGAAGGAAAATTAAATTATTTGTTTAAATTAATTTAAAATAAAAAAATTGTCTTATGATTTCTCGGCAAATTTTTAATGGTTTTTTATTTTACATTTATTTTGAGGGAATATTTTTAAAAAAAATTTAAACATTACAAAAGATTTCCAAAATTATCAACAAAGGATCCAGAAGATTAAACGGCAATTTTTGTAATTTTGCAGAATTTTTTTAAAATTTTACGAAAAATTGCGCATCATTTTAAAAGATATTTAGAAACGTAAAAAAATGTCAACAAATATTTATAGTGATTCCTAATTTTTTAAATTATTTTAACAGAATATTTAAAAAGATTTCAAAACATTACAAAATATTTCAAAAATTGTCAAAAATGAATCCAGAAGATTTAAAAACAATTTTAAGAAAAAAATGAGTGAGTTTAAAAGATATATAGAAATTTTTGGAATTTTGAAGACATTAAATATATTTTAAGATTTTAAATGATTTCCGAACATTTATCAAATATTCTTGAATATTTTACAATCGTCAAAAGGTCTCACATATATTTTAAACTATTAAAATTTATCTTAAAATTTCGTAAACTCTTTTAAAATAAACAAAAAAATTTCTTCGACATTTTCTAGATACTTTTTCGACATATCGGAAATCTTCAAAAATCTTTTTGAACTTTCTCGAGAAACCTAGGAAAATTATATTTATATTACCTTAAAGCAAGTGAACAAATAAAATTAAAACATAAATAGTCATTCAAAATTTTTATTTTGTATTAAAAAATATTTCTTTCTTCAAATTATAATTTGCCTACAAATGTTCTTTATTCTGGACTGAAAAATGTTTTTTGTATTCAAATTCTACCATTTTGTTGAAGATTCGTCTCTTTGGTTCCAAAATTCATCTCTTTTGATAGAAATTCCATCTTTTTTATTAAAACTGCAAATGTTTGGTTTAAAATGAAAATCTTTTGATTTTAAATTAAAAACATTTTTTTGTTTAATTATCAGCTATTACATTTTTCGTTGAGAATCCATCTTTTTTTGAAAATTTAATTACTTGGTTGAAGGTTAACCAACTTTGTGAAAAATTCACTTTTTTGGTTGAAGATTCATCATTTTAGTAGAAATGTCATCTTTTTGGTTGAAAATGTAGCCATTTAGTTGAAAAGTTGTCTTTTTTGGCAAAGAAATAATCTTCTTGGTTAAAAATTTAACTTTTTGGTTCAGGATTCCACTTTTTTGGTTGAAAATTCACCTGATTGGCTAAAAGTTAAACTACTTTGTTAAAAAGTCATTTTTTTGGTCAAAGATTCATCATTTTAGTAAAAAATTTGTCTTTTTAAGTGCAAAATTAATCTTTTTTATTTAATTTACATAATTTTTTTTTTCTTCTCGGCAATGGTACAAGATATCATAAATGAGTAAAGGGACTTTTTCTAGAACTTTTTTAACTGTGCAAATTATTTTCTTAACATTTTTTCGTATCTGTCGTTTGCAACAAAAATGCGAAAAGTCGATTTTATGAAAAGAAATCTCCTGGCCAAAAATTATTTAGACCGCATAAAGCTCAGAAATTATTTTCCTTATTATGCTACGGATTTAACAAAAAATTGGCAAAAAATACAAGTGTGGTTTTTTGAGAAAATCGACTTTTAATATTTTAAGAAAACCGTCGCCATTTTACTAATTTTTAACATTTTCCAAATTTTCGGACGGATTTCAAAATATGGCCATAAACTCTACCAGGATCTACAAAAAAATCTTAAACACCTCAATTAGGTCAAAAACAACATATTTTGTCTTCGAGAGATTCTGGGAATTCAAGTGTAGAACCTGCCTAATTTTGAAATGGATTCGGTCCTTTGAAATTTTCATAATAATCTTAAAAATATTCTCTTGAAACCATTCAAAATTCTTAAAAAGTTTTCTAAATTTGTTTGAAATCTTTAAAAATCTACAATTTGTTTTAAGTTTTTTGAAATCTTTTCAAGTTTAAAATTACATATTTTTAAATGTTTTGAATAATTTTAATCTTAAAAGCTTTTAAACTTTGAAATGTTTGAAAATATTTTTTAAGTTTATTTTAAATATGATTCATCAATGCAAAATTTAATGTGAAAGTTTCCCGGAAATCGTAAAATCTTAAGAAAATTATATCATTTTCCTCAAAAAAACAAGCTTTGTTGAAATTGGCCAAATTTATTGAAGCACATTTCGGTCGAAAGGCTAATTGTAACTGAGTATGTTATTTATTATTATTTATCTTCTTAGTTAAATTTTTTTTTCATTAAAAATTTAACTATTTCTTCAAAATTCGTTCTTTTTTAAAAATATTATATAAATATTCGGAAATCCTTTCAAGTTTCAAAATATTTTTAGTCACTTCAACACTTCAAATATTTCTAAATATCATTTAAACGGACCCCAATTTTTCAAAAAAATTTCAAAAATCATTAAGATTAAAAAAATTTCCTCAAGATATTCCGGATTTTTTCTCGGAATTTTCAGAAATCTTGTAAAATGTTTAAAAATCTTTTCAAATTTTCATATGAATCTTAAGAATATTCTTTCATTCTCTTGAAACCTTTCAAAAATCTTTAAAAGTTTCTACATTTGTTGTTCGAAATCATTAAAAATCTACATTTTGTTTTAATATTTTTGAAATCTTTTAATTTATATACTTTAAAACTAGAAACAAGATATCCTTTTTCTTAAAAGTTGTATCACAAGATTTCGCATACAGTGTTGTCGAAAAGCTGACTGTTCGCATTCTGTTGAATATGACTTTTAGTGGCTGTTTTCAGTTTGTTCTTTGGTGAGATTTAAAAATTTTTTAAAGATAATATAGATTTTTCAAGATTTTGAAAAAAAGAAAGCTTTTTAAGTGTTCTAACAGATTTGAAGAGGATAAATAAGTTTTCTTAAGTTTCCTAAGAAAATGTACAATAATTTTTTCATTTTTAAAAATTAATTTGAAGAGAATATCTAAGAAGATTTGAAAAGATTTAAAAAGATTTAAAAATCTTTGAAAAGATTTAAAAAGATTTAAAAATCTTTGAAAAGATTTCAAGATAATACAAACATTCTCTTAAGGTTCCTGGGAAACTGAAAATAATTTTTTATTTTGATAAATTAATTTTAAGCAAATATTCAAAAACATTTTAAGACATTTCAGAAACATTAAAAAAATTGTTAACAAAAATCTGGAAGATTTTAAGGCAATTTTGATAAATTTGTACAATAAAAAAAATCAGGAAAAAATCGAATTCATTTGAAACATAGTTTTGAATATATTAAAAAATAATTTTAATATTGAGAAGATTTTTAAAAAATTAAAAGAAAATGTATATTTTTGAAGATTTTTAAATAAGAGTTTGGAACCTTTGGAAGAATTTTGAAAGGTTTCAAAAAAATAACAAAATTTCTTAACATTCCTGGGAAAGTTTTTAATGTTTTTTTTTTTATTTTGAAAAAATAATTTCTAAAGAAGATTGAAAAATATTTCAAAACACTTTGAAACATTTCAAAAAATGAGGCGACTGAAGAATCCCGAAAAATAAAATTTAAAAACCGTCATTCCTTGACAACATTGTAAGTCAAAGTGTGGATTTGTTTTGTTGTTAAAAAAGGCTTTCTTGAAAGCTTATTATTTTTTTCCAATTAGAATCATTTTTAATACAAAATAAAAATTTCGAATAACTGTTTATTTGTTAAAAGTTTTTGAACACTTAAATTTGAGTGAAAAGTATATTTTGAGATTCGATAACAAGAAATCACGTTTTATCAGTTTGTTTTTAAAGTTATATAAATATAATTTGCCTAAGATTCTGGAGAAAATTCAAAAAGATTTTTGAAGATTTCACATACGTCGAAAAAAAATCTAGAAAATTTTGAAGTAATTTTTTTTTTATTTTACAGGATTTACAAAATATTAGGAAAAATTAGAGTTAGTTTAAAAGATATTTAAGACTTTACGAAGTTTTGCAGAAATTTTCAAATTTAACATCTTTCTAAAACTTTAAAACCTTTGAAATATCTTTTGAAATAATTCTGTTGTCCTACAAAATGTTTTGATTGTCTTAAAATCTTTTAAATTATGTTCTAAATAAATTATTCTAAAATCTAAATCATTTGAAACTTTCCCAAAAATCTTATTATCGGTACCAGTAACTATTTTTTACGGGTACTGACAGTTTACAACTTTCGTAAATTAAGATATTGTAAGTTTTTGTCAATTATTTCATTTTTCTTATTTCTTTAAAAGTGTGAACAACTTTACAAATTGTATACTGTGGCAGCAAATGGTTAATAACAGCATTATTTCCAAATATTGAAATATAAAATAAATATAATATTGAGAAATCATAGGAAATTAAAATGTTCTCTTTTATCATGGAATAAATCACTTATTTAGAAACTTTGATTTACACAACTGATTGTGCAGTAAATTCGTAATATTTATTGATAGACTTAATTAACAGACAGTTATAACTTAAACAGGCTTTTTTGAGCGCCTGACTTTTTTGAGTGAAACTACAAAAAAATTAGCTGCAAGAATAAAAACCGAACACATTCGGACACGCACAAAATAAGATTCATTTTGGAAAGAAAGACCGCTTTGAAAAGGTAGGCTTTAGAAAGTCAAGAAATAAAAATTCATTGTTCTTTATTAGGAGATTTACAAACTCTGGTGGTAAATAATTGTGCACTTTTCAGTTAGTGATAATGGTAGCTCCTAAAGCAGAAACTTGAAAGGTAAATCATTTCAGAAATTGCTAACTTTCATCATTTACCGACGCGCAACGTGCACCTTCAAAGTAACTCTTAGGTGCATCCGCCAAGAGGGCGCAGTTATCAGCGTATGTTTTTCATATTTTCTGATATTCTCTTATTCCATTATATCTGCAATCTCCCACCTCATGTCTGATGTCAGCTTAGTAAACGAAAATTTAGTTTCATTATCAAGGTGTCTTGGGTTAATAAAGATTATGATAGAGTGCACTACTATCGAGTACGCTGCTTTTCATATAGTTGTAACCACGTTTCTCCTGCTGAACCTTGAATTATCCTCAATTAAATTAAATAAACTCTCAAAACGTGGAAGGAGGGGGGAAGGAATGGAGGAGGAGGGTAGAGGCGGAAGTGGGTACGATAATGATGTAGTTAAGGCAAGTAGGACTGAAAGTATTATAGCGAATTCGGTTATCCTGCACTGGTGCACTCCAGAGCGCTCCGACCGAACGTGAGAAGAAGTGAGAAGGAGCAGGTCGGAGTGCTCTGGCGTGCACCAGTGCAGGATAACCGAATTCGCTATTAGACTCAATGATTACATATACTAAATCTTTTCTTAGATGTTTTATAAGCTGGTTTTCTAAAAACTACAATGAATTCAGGTGAGGGGAATAAAGAAATGCACATAAATTTCGACAATTAGATTTATTTTATTTAACCAATTTCGTTATAATAATAAATGTAAAAACTATATTGTATAATATCGAATAGTAAAAAGCTTATTGCTTACTTAGTACAGTGTTGGTTCTATTTCATCAATGTTTTAAATGTTATCCACACGAAATGTTGAATGAATAATTCCAAATGTAAATTTAATTACATTTAACTAGTTGCTGAACTAAAAAATATTATTCAATAATACCAACCTCTCGCATTTCATTAACAAATTTCCCAGTAATCTAGCATTTTGGCTTCTGTTTTCGCTTCTATTTCATATTCAGAGGAAAGGTTACTTTCAGCATTATCATTATCATTATTATTAACAGCCTTATCATGAGCATCGTTTTTGATTATCACGGATGGAGAATTTACATCTTGACTAAATTCTTCTTTTTCATCATCTTCTTCTGCTTCTACTTTTTGCTTCTTCACATGCGGTTCCACTTCATGTTTAGACTTCTGAGTAGTGCACGCTAGATTCTTCAGTAGAGAGAATTGTGGTTTCCAGGCTTCTTGATTAGCTTGTTTCTCGTTAGGTTTAAAAATGTTATGCTTTCGATGAATTGCTTTCCTATCCTTATCAATCAGCCTTTTACTGTCTTGCATTGTCCTTTGACCTCCAGGTACCTTTGCAATTTTGTGAAAGTCTCTCTCATCCTGCTTATGATTCTTTGCTAAGCAAGAGTATTTCTCATGTCTTTTAATTATCGAGTCTTGAATAAGTTCTGTAACAACTTGAACATGTGGAAGTCATCTTGTCACTGACACAGTAAAAATGGCTGTTCATCCATGAAAGCTGAGTTTATATCCACCTCCTCCCGGGTAAAAGCATTTGGTCTTGATTTTGTCTTAGGTAAAGACTAATCCAAGACAATTTCAAGTTATGCTGTATTTCTAGCTCGTGAGACGGAACCAGACTATTTTTTATGTATAAGGACGAATATTTTCGACTTAAAGACAAAAATGTATGTCTTGAGACGAGATTATTTGGCTTGGAAAGAACCTGAGAAATGTATAACTCAAAGACAAACCAAAAGGCTCCCAAGGCCTCCGAGGGTCATCACTAATCCGCTTTAAATTTTACAGAATGTTTATATTGTTTATCTTCATGGTATTTATTTGTTACACTACCGGTCAAAGTATTTTTGTTGAATAGAAGTCGGGATAGCGTGTGAGAAAGATCGATGTAATTTCAGATTTTGACGAATTTTCATTTCTCAAATTCAACTCGCTGCATGCTTTAGGGTAGTGACAGGAAAAATTTGGAACTTTGCTCAAATGAAGCCTGAGGTCTCAGCTTTAAATTAAGACTAGCCTAGCGAACTGTCGATCCGCCGCATCAAAAACCTTTCGTGCGTCGCTTAAGAAATAAAGTCCTAACTCGAAAACTAATAAGAAGTTTTGTGTGTTCTTGGTCTTAATTTAAAGCTGAGACCTCAGGCTTCATTTGAGCAAAGTTCCAAATTTTTGCTGTCACTTCCCTAAAGCATGCAGCGAGTTGAATTTGAGAAATGAAAATTCGTCAAAATCTGAAATTACATCGACGCGAAATTTTATATTCTTTCAAACGATTTTTTCAAAATATTTCTAGCTCAATTTTTCACGGAGATAGACGCTTTTAAAGACGAGCGTGATTTTAATACAAATTTTGTAGGTGGTCCCACAATTTTGACGGGTAGTGTAAGTATTGATAAGTTTGTTTGTCGGCAATAATCATGTACTTTGGATGGAGAATCTAAAAATGTTGTCAATTTTTTCTATCTCCAACAGTTCACTAAATACTTGTAGAAATCGACAGTTTTAATATTTTTATGGACAATTCTATATGCCTGTAGTTATTGTAGGTTGTACAATTTTAATCTTAGCAGATGTCAACTGTTTGGTCCCAATCTATCTGGAAGTGGTAGGCCCTGTCGGTGGTAATGAAATAAATACAAAAATTATCCTTCCGTGTCTCAAGGCAAGTCTACCTGGTCTTGTCTTGGCACAGCTCTAGCCATAAATGTAAGAGAATTCTATATATCTCCAATGCCTAGCTGGTGAGACGGAACCAGACATGATGTGTTCATAAATTATTTTTCAACGTAATGTCTACAGATTTGGCCGATACATGCAGAAAAAAGAACCTTATATTTTACTGAAAACCAAGTTAAATCTATTGATCTTCCAAGTACGTATATCAGGGTGTCCAGCGACCTTGAAAAACCTTGAAAACCTGGAATTCACCTTGATTTTTTTTTAAACCTTGAAAACCTGGAAACCTCCTTGAATTTTTCACGAGAACCTTGAATTAATTTTTTTTAAGTAGTTATTTTATTGAAATGTGAAGAGTAATTAAAATCTTTTAGTCTATTATGAAAGAAAAATTTCGTTTAGAAGAGGTATTGCTACTGAAAAGTTCTTTATTTATCAAGATATAATTTATCTTTTGTTCGTTACAGAATAAATAGATTTCAAGGCACTTTTTCTAGACTGGTGCCAATTATTTTATAGATTGCAATTAACAGACTTTAATATTGTGGATAATTCTATAACTTTTTTATTTCTTCTGCGCTAATACAGAATGTTAATGTATACATTTTGTTGTGATATTCAATTTACAAATTATAAAAATTATTAGTTGAAAATTTCGATGTTAATTCAGTTTCAGAATTAGAATGAGCCATGGCCATATGATTTGAAATAATGCAATGATTTCAACGAATACGAAAGGTTCCACAAACAAAAATTTAAGAAAGATTTCACAAATATTTCCAAACATTTCAAAGATTTGAAACGAGTTCAAAATTTTTTAGAAGATTTCACAAAGATTTAAAATATTTTAATGATTTCAAATTAATACAAAAGATTTCAGAAAAATTTCACAAATATTTCAAAAATTTAATAAAGATTTTAAACAAAACAAGAATTTCAAAGATTTAAAAAAGGTATAAATCAGATTTCGAAGATTTCAAAAATTTTTAAAGATTTCAAACGATTTCAATTTTTTTTTGAAGAGTTCAAAAGATTTCACAATTATTTCAAATATTTCAATGATTTCAAACGAATACGAAAGATTTCAGAAAAATTTTACAAAGAATTCATGAGGATTTCAACAGATTTCGAGTATTTCAAAGATTTCGAAAGGAAACAGTTACACTGGATTTCAAAGATTTGAAAATATTTCAAAGATTTTAAAGGATTTCAACATTTTTCAGATGATTTAAAAATATTTCACAAGGATTTTAAATATTTCAATGATTTCCAACGAATACAAAAGATTTCACAAATATTTCAAAGATTTTATACAAAATTTATTAAAGATACAAAAAAATAAAAGAATTTCAAAGATTTCAAAAAGGGTACGGTACATCAGATTTCAAAGATTTAAAAAAAATTCAAAGTTTTTAAACGATTTCAAATTTTTTTAGAAGATTTAAAAAGATTTCACAAATATTTCAAATAATTAATAAGGATTTTAAACAAAACAAGAATTTCAAAGATTTGAAAAAGGTATAAATCAGATTTCGAAGATTTCAAAAAATTTCAAAGATTTCAAACGATTTCAATTTTTTTTTGAAGAGTTCAAAAGATTTCACAAATATTTCAATGATTTCAAACGAATACGAAAGATTTCAGAAAATTTTTACAAAGAATTCATGAGGATTTCAACAGATTTCGAGTATTTCAAAGATTTTGAAAGGAAACAGTACACTGGATTTCAAAGATTTGAAAATATTTCAAAGATTTTAAAGGATTTCAATGATTTCCAACGAATACAAAAGATTTCACAAATATTTCAAAGATTTTATACAAAATTTATTAAAGATACAAAAAAATACAAGAATTTCAAAGATTTCAAAAAGGGTACGGTACATCAGATTTCAAAGATTTAAAAAAATTTCAAAGGTTTTAAACGATTTCAAATTTTTTTAGAAGATTTAAAAACATTTCGCAAATATTTCAAAGAATTAATAAGGATTTCAAAACATTTCAAGATATTAAACGATTTCGAAATTTTTCTGAAGATTTCACAAAGATTTTAAATATTTCAATGATTTTAAATGGATACAAAACATTAAAAAGATTTTAAACTATTTCCAAATTTTTTAGAAGATTTCAAAAGATTTCACAAAGATTTTAAAATATTTCAACGCTTTCAGAAATTTGTAGATCGTTCAACTGTATTAATAACATATCATTTGATGCTGATATCTTTAGTCAATCTTTGAGGGAATTTGTCACAACGATTCAATTTTTCGTTTCCGACTAGAAGACCGATCTCCCTGTTTAAGCTCAAACTTTAGCGATATGATTTATGTTGCGATACTAAATTTATCTGTTGAAAATTTCAGCCCGAATTCAATAACTTTAAGTTACTTTATTATACAAACTTATATTGTTAATCATTACTTATTAATCACTGTATTGTAAAAGGTGTATACATACCGTTAATAAACTAAACTAAACTAAACTATTTCAATGATTTCAAACGAATAAAAAAGATTTCAGAAAGATTTCACAAATATTCTAAAGAATTCATGAGGATTTCAAAAGATTTAAAGAATTTCAACAAAAGACACCAAATTTCGTAACATTTTAAACGTTTTCAAAAGGTTTCCACAAATTTGAGAAGATTTAAATGATTTCAAACGAACACAAAAGATTTCACAAACAAAGAATAATTTCACAAATATTTCATAGATTTCATCATGATTTCAAAAGATTTCGAAAAATTTCACAAAGATTTAAAACATTTCACAACGATTTTTTAACATTCCAAAAGATTTTTAAAGATTTCACAAAGATTTTAAATACATCAACAGATTTCAACGAATTCACAAAGATTTCCAAAGCTTTCTTTGGAAACTGTTGGCCAATAAAAAATGAAATGGCTCATTTTTTGCATTTATAAAAAATGTTTATTTCATTATTTGATGTAAAAAAAGTAGACCTGGAAAAACTTTATTTCTTGACCTGGAAAACCTGGAAAAGACCTTGAATCTTCTTTCTAAGAATCGCTGGACACCCTGGTATATGGACAACACGATAGTTCAGTAAATGTTACAATTATAGGCAACTAAATATGACTATCGTTGATGGTTACCAGTACCAATTCTCAAGTGGTATCAGTAGATTTTACCGATCCAGCCGCTATTCTGCACTGTTTCTCTATGCTGCAATTACGAATTATCATGTCGCTTTAACGGATAATATAAACAAATCTAACTTATGTTAACAGTATAGACTATAGTTTAGACGGCTCTATAAATTGTTAAAAAAATATTGCTAAAAAAGTATTAATAAATAAATACGCGGTTAATTTTTAGATATATTTTCGGATATACTCATAATTAATTGGCATTTGTATGGTTACAACGTTTATAATACAATTAAAATTTCGCACGCAACGGGGGGGGGGGGGATTCGAACGCATAAACCTAAGCACGTAAGTCGATTATCTTAACCGCTACACAATTATACGAGATACGATCTGTAAAATAATTCCAAACTGCATTTGTAACTGAGGTGGCGACCTCAGTAACGCCTTCTGAATACGCGTCCATGCCATCGCGCGTACACGACAAAAGCTCACCAAAATTACTGGAAAATATTAATTGCAGAGTGAAAAATACGTTCCAAAAAGCGAAAAACTCTATTCTCACATAGTAAATATAATTATTTAAAAACATGGTAAAAGATTATGTGTAGAATTGTACTTTATAACAAGAAATTTATTATTTAGTGTATATAGGTATAAGTTAGATAGGTATATAGGTGTGAGGTATAGATATTTTAGATTGATCTGGAATTCTCGTGTTATTTATTTAAATGACACGTTCATTCCGGAACACTGCTCCGACTCAGGTTGTTGATCAATCTCTCTAGCGATCACCCCAAGTGAAGAGTCTCACAAAATTGTTATGTGTGGTTCCCCTCTTGGGCCTATTAGTATCCAGGGTCCTTGTTTCAGGCGTCATTCACTCTATTGTCACTCTGTTTACAAACTATTTGTCGCCACACTTTTCTGTCCTGGCATACTACTCTAGCTTCCTTCACGTCCATGCATTTTTTCATGCAAGCTCTCGTGTTTCTATGGCTTCTTATGTCTCTTCGGATTAGTGTCTCATTCACAGATTCTAACCATTCTTTCGGCTGTCTACCTCTGGGTATTCTGCCATTTACTTTACCTTTATACACTTGTTTGGTCAGTCGTTCATCTTTCATTCTTTCAAGATGCCCGAACCATCTTAACTGATTTCTTTCCCATATGTCAACTAGTGTCTCTCCTGTACCACATTCTTTGAGGATAATCTCGTTTCGGACTTTGTCCATCAGTGTTTTGCCGCATATTGTGCGCAGAGGTTTCATGCCAATCGCGTTAATTTTACTCCTGTCCTTCTCTTGACAGGTCCATGTCTCGCTACCGTATAGTACAGCCGGTACGAATATAGAATTATGTATGGCCATTTTAGCTTTTTTTGATATGTTTTTATTTCTGAGAATGGACCCTGCTCTACCGATAACCTGCTTACCCTTATTTATGCGCCTATCTAACTCCCCATCTATTTTTCCGTCACTAGTGAATAGGCTACCAGATATACGTACTTGTCAACTTGTTCTAATCTCTCATCATTTAGGACAATGTTGCACATTGTTTTCTCAGTTTTTCCTTCAAATACCATGATTTTTGTTTTATTTACGTGAATTTTGAGGCCCATGTTCTTCATGCTTGTATTAAGTTTATTCCACATTCTTTGCAAGTCGTCGATTGATTCTGCCATAACAATCTTGTCATCTGCGAAAGCTAGCCCACGTACCTTCACTGTTTCGAGATCTACACCTTGTTAGTTGAAGAGGGCCGTTCTTAGACACTTATACATAAATATGATAAATAGCCATGAGGGCATAACGCATCCTTGTTTCACGCCTTGCATAATACCGAACCAGTCACTCAGTTTCCCATTTACCCTTACACTCGCTTTACTACCTGTATATATTGTTTGTATTGCTTGTAGGAGCCATACATTGACTCCGTACTCTTTAAGGACTTCCCAAAGTTTACTTCTATTTACCTTGTCAAATGCTTTTTCTAGGTCAACAAATGCACAGAAAACTTTCTTTCCTACTCTTAAGCTTTTTTCTGTGAATCGTTGTGCCAGTACAAGCGACTAAAGTTGGGTATTTTTTTGTTTTCGAGAAAAAAATTAACTTTATACCGGCACAGTTTTATGTGAATCAAATGTAAAAAAATGTAATGATCATGTATATGATATTGCCGATGGTGAATCTGAAGTAAGATTTTCAACATTCGAAATGGGCGATTCAATATGGGTGTTCAAATGATGAAAATGTGCATAAATGTTAGTAAAAATAAGTAAAACTAATAAAGGTTTACGTACGGGGAATTTTTGGATCGCTGATTATTAATCTTGAATCCGATTTTTTAAATTCAGAATAGCTGATCCAATATGGCGAACCTAAAAGCTTGAAACTATATACATTTTTGTAGAAATCTGTACCCCGGAATTTTTTTGGTTCTCTGATTCTGAATCTTAGGACAGATTTTCATAATTAAAAATGGCTGATCCAATATGGCGTACGGAAAACTTGGAAAATTTAATAATGTTTCTAAAGATCTGTACCTCGGGATTCTTTGGGGCTCTGATTCCGAATCTTAGACCAGATTTTTATAATTAAAAATGGCCGATCCAATGTGGTGGACAAAACCCTTGAAAAAAATTATAAATGTTTGTAAAAATCAGTACCTTGGATTGTGAAAATGCGTAACTAGTGTTTTTTGGTCGCTTGTTACGAATCTTTAGTCATATTTTCAAAATTCTAAATGGTTGATGACAAATTGCGGACTAAAAGTTTGAAAGGCGTATGGATGTTTATAATAAAGGTTTTTGACTCATTTCAATTTAAAATTAAATTAAAAATAATATTCGTAATTAGCGTCCCCAAAAAAAAACCCTGGGACTGATTTTCACAAGCATTTATCAATTTTTGAATTTCTTCATTTGAAAAATAATTCCGAGGTACGGATTTTTACAGACATTTATAAATTTTCCATGTTTTTCGTCCGCCATATTGGATTAGCCATTTTTAATTATGAAAATATCTCCATAGATTCGGAATCAGAGCTCCAAACACTCCCAAGGTATTGATTTTAAACAAAATTGATAAATTGTCAAGTGTTTCGTCCGCCATATTGGATCGGCCATTTTGAGTTTTGCAAATCTGACTTAAGATTCGTAATCGGCGTCCCAAAAAATCGGCGGGTAGTGCGTTTCACTAACATTTATAAAATTTTCAAGTTTTTTGTCCGCCATATTGAATCGGCCATTTTGAATTGTGAAAATATGACTAAACCTTTGTAATCAGCGACCCAGAAAAATCCCGAAAAATTACAAATATGTATACATTTTCCAAGTTTTTGGTCCAGCATATTTGAACAGACATGTGGAATTTTGAAAATCAGACTCAAGATTCGTAATCAGCGAGACGAAAATTCCTTGTGCGCAAATCTTCATAATTTTTATTTATCTTTACTAACATTTATACACTTTTTCGTCCTTTGAACCCCCATATTGAATCGGCCATTTGGAATTTTGAAAATCTGACTTCAGATTCGTCATCAGCAATATTATAGACACAAAGTAAAAAGTTTTACACTTTCTAAAATTTGATTCGCATAAAGCTGTGCAGGTATCAAGTTATTTTTTTTCGAAAAGAGCGAAAATAGCCAACTATGGTCGCTTGCAGTGCCACCGCCATTTTGAATTTTGAAATTGCGGCAGCAGATTCGTATTTAGCGATGCCTAAAGCTTCGGTATACCAAGTTTCATTATTTTTAATTGTAATTTGACGCGGTTACAGATTTTTGACGCCGTGCTTGCCAAATTGCCCCAGTGTGTGACATACCCACCCGTCAAGATAATATAGAATCAAGTTCTGACGTATAACCAGAGGCGGCGGAGCCCTAGGCCTAGGGGACACAGGAGGCAATGCCCCCCCCCCTAGAAATCAACCAGGGAGGTGCAAAGTATTGATTTGCCCCCCTCTAAAATCGAATGATTAAATTCATCGGATCGTCAGAACTCAAAATCTTTCAATTCTTTCTTGCTTTGTTCAATCTTTGTAATCTTTCTGGAACCTTTGTCAAATAATAGAAGTCTTGATGAAATCTTTGAAATCTATCTGAAATCTTTGGGAAATATTTGAAATGTTTGTCAAATCTTATCGAATTATTTGATTTATTTGGTAATATTTGTGAAATTATTGAAAAAAAAACTGTTCTCGTCCGATCACTGAAGTTAAGCAGCGTTGGGCGTGGTTAGTACTTGGATGGGTGACCATTCGAGAATACTACGTGCTGTTGGCCCGTCGTGGGTGTGGTGAGCACACACTTGTAGTTATTTACTACAAGAAACTATCCACCTAGAAACACTACCCGAATCGGGTAGTGTCACGCCTACCCTGAAAGGGAAATGGCTTAATGGTATACTATTGAAATCTTTGGGAAATCATTTAAGTCTTTGTGAACTATTTTGAATCTATCCGAAATCTTTAAAATCTTTGGGAAATCATTAAAACCTTTGTACAATCTTTGAAATTTATCTGAAAACTTTGCGGAATATTTGAAATTTTTGTTCAATCTTTGAAATCTACCTGAAATCTTTGTGAAACAATAGAAGTCTTTGTAAAATAATAGAAGTATATTTGTGAATTCTTTTAAATATATCAGAAATCCTCGCAAAATATTTGAAATGTTTATGAAATCTTTATGAATTATTCGGGAAATCATTCCAAATTTGTCAAATCTTTGGAAATCTTTGCAAAATATTTGCAATACTTGGTAATATTTGTCAAATTATTTAAATCTGTATGAAATCTTTCGGAAATATTTGAAATATTTTTTAAATATTCTGTAATATTTGTGAAATTATTTAAATCTTTGTGAAGTCTTGGAGAAATGATTGAAGTCTTTGTGAAGTCCTGTAAATCTATCCAAAATCTTTAAAATCTTCGTGAAATCATTGAAATATTGGTTCAGTCTTTGAAATCTAGCTGAAATCTTTGTGAAATAATAGAAGTCTTTGTGAAATCTTTGAAATCTATTTGAAATATTTGAAATCTTTGCAAAATATTTTTGAAATATTCGGTAATATTTGTAAAATTATTGAAATCTTTGTTAAATCTTTGAGAAATGATTGAAGTATTTGTGAAGTCTTGTAAATCTATCCGAAATCTTTGAAATATTTGTGAAATATTTGAAATCTTTGGGAAATCATTGAAATCTTTGTGAAGTAAAGAAGTCTTTGCGATATCTTTGTAAAATCTTGGGCAATATGAATGTTATACCTGTATTTATCATTTACTATTTACTATTTATTGTATATTTATTATATATGTTCAATTTTTACATAGTATAATATTATTATACTATGTCCAAATTGTACCATTCAGTATTATAAGCCCATGCTCCTGCCCCTCCTCCCCTGGAAAAAAAGGTTCCGTCGATTCTGCCTATAACATAATTAAGGGCTCATTCAAGGCTCTCAAAAACCACGAAAATATATTTTTCAAACGCAATCCCTAATACTCAAAAACCACCCTTAATACAAATCATGCAAAAATTGTAAATCTGTCCATACCATATTTAACGGTTCATTTAAGGCTGATTTAATGACCTATTGACAAATTCAATGATCTGCTTTTTTTTTAATGCGGGCTCATTTAAGGCTTTCCAGAACCGCCAAAATAATTTTTTCAAAATCAACCAGTATCACTCAAAAACGACTCTTCCAAAACATTATGCAAACGTCGTAAAACTAACCATACTATAATTAAGGGCTAAACTTAAATCCATTTTTAAAAAATAATTTTTCTTTCAAGGGGTCATAAATTTCCTCTCTGTTTCCCATCGAAAAAAACTGGTAGATCCTGAAAATGCCCAGTCGATCCTGGGTCAGGCTGCACCTGTGAATTGTGGAGAGATTTTAGAGCAAAATATTTACCAGCAAGATTAAACTAGAGAAAGTTAAAAGAAAAAAACTCCTATCTACAATAGGAGCCTAGTTATGATTCTTCAAAGAACCCGGATTCTTTTTTAAAAAGTGGCGAAAAATCCCGATTCTGAAGTTTGTATCTGTACTTTGGAACCTGTTAATTTTACGAACAAATATTTCAAATTTCAATTAAAATAGATGCAATTTCGAGTAATTCTAAAAACATTTGAGCATAATATGAGCCTTAAACATATGAGCATATAATATGAGCCCTTAATTATGAAATAGGTTTAAACTCGATTCGAACATGTAGTTACGTCAGCTTAACGTTAAGCTAGACCGACGGTTTTTTTTAAATAGTGGAGCATTGAATTTGGCAATAGGGCGGCAGGCCGTAACGAGCTGTGACCGTAACGACCGTAATCCATTCCGTAACATATTTCACTCAACTTTTATGCTGGACACAACTAAAACAATATTATTGTAAGAAAACCGCATCATCTATCTTTGACAGCGTGGACCCCACATTTCGGATGTAGACGAGCCAGCTGATAGAGCCTCGTTTAGTGGCTGCCAGACTTCGCATTTTCATGTCCATCACGAATACCGATCGAACTGGCAACCGGAGTTGACATTTAGTTGGAATTTTTCTTTTTGCATCTTTTATACTCAAATGATGTACATAAACGTACTTTACTGTCGGCTCTTGCATTTCTCAAAGTTTGAAGCCGATATTTCACTTATAAAAAAGTTCTTAGCTTCAAAAAATGCACCCAGTTTTAATTTCTTCGAAAATAATTTTTTGTGAAATTCTTTCTCGAATAAAGTACGTAAACGTAGTTTATTATCTTCTGCTACATTTTCCAAAGTTTCAGCCCGATATTTTATTTACAAAAAAAGTTCTTAGATTCAAAAAAAAATTCAGAAAATTGAAAAAGTGAGGTCGGTAATGTAGGTATTTATATCTGTCATATACCCTTAACAAAATATGTAAGAGCGTGGACAGCGTGGTGCTGCACGGTCACGCGTTTTCAAACATCAGGGTGTCTAGCGGCCCGGGAATCCGGGAAAACCCCGGGAATTTTATTTGACCGTGTAAAAAACTGGAATTTTATTTGGGATCGGGAGTTTTTTGTATTTTATCGAAAAATCTACTTTTTTCTACTTTATCTGCTTTTTATTCCATTTCCATTTTATCTACCGTCGCTAGGTTCTTTCCTATGCTTATCCTATGTACCGATTTATGTAATTTTTTACATTCTCATCCTAATGAGAAGGTATTGGTTTTATGTAAAATTTGACTTAATCGGTTTTCATCAACTCTCCACGCTTTGAAACCCCCTAAGTAAGAAAAACCGATTTTTACGAAGGTGTCTTATCTGTCTGTAGTTTGTAGGCACAATAACTTTCGAAAAAATGATCTGATTGGATTTAGCTTTCGCATACTTTTTTTAGACCTGAAAGAAAAGGACAAGTTCGTTAGCCAGATATTTTTGATAAAAATTCAAAAAGTTAGAGCATTTTCAAAATTTTTGAGACCAGTTTTTTCAAGATTTGAAAATTCTATTCACGGATATTTGCGCTACTCAGAAAGTCGAGCAATTTATCCTGTCGTCTTTTTTCGAAAGAGAGAAAATGATCAGAGTTATAGCATTTTCTAAGTTCAAACAAAGAAACGAGAATAAAAAATTTTAGCCAAACAACGCACAATATGAAAAAAAGTCAAGAGAAGAAAAACGTTGCTTTTTGATAGCCCTGCAAGATTATCATGCAAAAAGAAAGACGAATTATTGACAAAAATTGTGCACTTAAAAAAGATTTACAAATTTTTACATTCTCATTCTAATGAGAAGGTATTGGTTTTATGTAAAATTTGACATAGTCGGTTTTCATCAAATCTCCACGTTTTGAGACCTCCTGAGTCAGAAAAAACGATTTTTACCAAGGTGTCTGTCTGTCTGTAGTCTGTCTGTCTGTCTGTAGCCACGATAACTTTCGAAAAAATGATCAGATTTGATTGAGCTTTGGCACATTTTTTTAAATATTATTATTATTATTATTACCACGCTGAAAACACCAGTTCTCGTAAGATCACTGAAGTTAAGCATTGTTGGGCGCGGTTAGTACTTGGATGGGTGACCGTTCAGGAATACTGCGTGCTGTTGGCCCGTCGTGGGTGTGGTGGGCCCACATTGGTAGTAAATATCCACCTAGAAACACTACCCGTATCGGGTAGTGAGGCAATGAACTTTCGAGTTCGAACTGCTAATCAATGTATTTATGTATTAAGGTCGAAAAGAAATTTATTTTATGATGAATAATTTTATGCAAAATGAGCATGAAAAAGATTCACAATTAAAAAACAGACTTCCAAACTACCTCACTTTTCGGTTCATTAGAAACAAAAATAACCAAATGAAAAAAGAGGGACAAAAAGAAGATAAAGTAATCATTTAAATTGGTATATATATATATATATATATATATATATAATTTAAAAAAAAAAAGTTAAACAACCACCGCAGGGTCCCACTAAGAGCAACTGCAATCCAAAAAATGTCAATAGCCCCCAGTTGCACCGCGGTAAATCACATTAATGGCCACGTCTCACAACTCTGAGATGGGTGGTCATACACTGAGAGACTTTTTGTTAGAATAAATCATAAAAATGAATGAGAATTTAGTATAATATCGTTCCAAAATAGGGAAAACAGGGTTTGCGTATCAAAAATTAATATAGTGGTTTTGAGCCGGCAGAATTAATATTTTTGTTTGAACAAATGGAAAGAATGTTGCATTAACTCTTATAAAACTTGCGAGAATTTAAAATTCACTATATCAAAGTTGGCAAGCGAAATTAAAACGATAGTAATACAATTTATTCGAAAGAGTGAAAACATCTTTTGAAGTTGCCATACAAAGCATATGAGAATCTCAAACGACTATATGAAAAATAACTCCCTCCACCAAAAGATTCAACCTTCAGAAGGAGGAACTAAATACACAAACTAAATACAATTATATACGGAAACACGCGTACAATTATAATTTGTATTATTATATACTTAATTTATTCACTACATACATAATCGCACGCTTAATCGCTATGAAAAATCGGAATCGCTGCGGCGAGATTCGAACCTAACTTACCCGAAGCACTAACGCATTTTATTCCTAACAACTAAACCCCACGGCTAACTTATATTATGGAATATTTGGCAAAAATCTCGGCAAAGCTGCGTCGCTTGACAATTCAGGGCAGTATGCAAAATATCTGGGCCCTGTTTCACGAGTGATTTGTTGCTTCAAAAATTTGGTTAATGGATAGGTTAAACATTTTATCACTTTCAATGATTGAATTGATTTTTTATAAAATACATTTTTTTTAAAGGAACTGATAATATTCTTGTATGAATAACATTATCCAATCTGATATCTCAGTAACTCATTATAATAAACCTGAGTGTATTTAGATGTAATATTTTATAAATTGCACTCATTTAATTAAATCTTATTATCTTAGTGTATAAATTTCGAGAGAAAAAATTCCTCATGTTTTGAATCCCATAGTAAATGAATGAATTGAAAATAGAAAGAGTTAACTTTTATTTAAAATGTTGTGAAACATAACCTTTCGGTATACATGTGTAGCAATGTGCCGTTGAAAGTTTCATTTTGAAACTTTCACTTTGAAAGTTTCAAAATGCGAAATTTATGATCAATGAAATTTAAACGAAACTTATGAAACTTATATACATTATTTTCATTTAATATGAATTTTATTTGATTGTCTGGTTACATATATAATTATATACGTGCATAAATATATTGATATATTACATATTTAAGTAAACAAATCTACCTAAAACATTGCAGACAAGTCGAAGCCAAAGAATAAGTTTCTTGATCTCAAAAAATTGATTTATTTATTTTTAGGATGTAAATAATTTACATGAATATATATATATAATGCTTGAATTGAATAATGATAATAAATTTATTTCCCACTTATTTTTTCCCATTTTTAATTTAGATTAGTTTATTAACGGCTAACGCCTTGATACATTTTTTTAGTACAGGCAACTGTGATTACAAGAAACTGTACTTAGAAAATAACAATAAAATGATGTATAAAATATAAATAAGTTCTATGTACGAAATTTATAAAATGTGTTGAATTGAATTATTATCAATCATGATCAAAATTTCAAACTTTGGCGCTTTTATTGGTATCTCAGGTATCTATATTTTAGGTTATGTTAGTTCTGCTTCTGTTTTCTGACTCAGTTTATTTGATGTTAAAACAATTTTGAGATTTAAAGAGAAAGTAAAGTGCAGTTCTGATAATTAAAAAACCCATTTTAAATGTAAATTAGGCATTTTTCATCTATAATTATTATAAATATAGCTAAAAATGCTAAAGTTTCAAAAGTTTCACTGACTTTGAAACTTTTCATTGAAACTTTCAGTTGAAAGTTTCAAAAAGTATAAATTTCTGAAACGGCACATTGCTACATGTGATAAAAGCGCCTGTTTCACTACTACCAAGCATCTTTTGACAGAACTAAGGAGTCAGATATAAATAATGTGTACAATATTATATATTAATTTAAAAAAATATATATTTTCTGATAGTTAAAAGATTGTAGTAATAAAACATTGTTGAATATTTAAAAAAGAAGTTTGTGATTTTGAAAATTAACGCATTAAATGCTCTTTTTCCAATTTTTGAAAATCTGGACAGGGATTGGAGTAGAGAATAGAAATAAAATAAAGGTATAATTATTTTCTCGTTCAGCGAATTTTTTGTTTCAAGTAATTTCTTAAAAATAATAATAATGGGATTTTACAATATTTACATGCATTAATCTAATTTCTAATTGAACCGAATTTGATTTGGACCGACCGCGGCCGGTGTTCCATGCGCTCCATATTCGGCTCTGCTCAATCGGGCTCGATCGGAAAACGGCGGAAACACTCGAGGAGCATTCTCAAACGAAACTATATGAAAAATCAACAATAAGGATTTCATAGTTTGCTATGCGTCTTAGGTTTCTGTCAACTTCATATAGACAATATCAATTTCTAAAATACGTCTTCGAGATTATGATATTCACTATTTTTCTTATTAAAATTATTTTTCGAAAACTCAGTAAAAAGAATATCACTTTTTCATAGTGTTAATTCTTGAAATGGAGATTCATAATATTTCGTATTTAGAATACTACTTTGTCGTCTTCGTGTTTTAAATACTCGTATGATAATATTAAACTTCGGTACTGTAATACGAATAAGTGTAATAAAACCTCGGTTTTCCCTATTTTGGTACGATTTTATACCAAATTCTAATTCATTTTTTTCATTTATTCTAACAAAAGGTCTCTCAGTGTAGCCAACGACGAAATCACAACGACATGCCGGCGAAACCCTCGTGTGTCTTGCACTCTAAAAACAGACCATTGACTGTCAAACTATTCCTTTCACTATTAAAGGATTTTCCATTCAAAATTGGCATGAGAGGAAATACTTTCACAGTTAAAGGATTGTTGATTCAAATGCTATCCTTTAAGTGTGAAAGGATTTCCTTTGATCTTGAAGTGAAATCTATTGTCGGACAAAACTAAGAATAATTTGAACGTTAAAAGAAAATTTATTGCATGATATTACGTGCAACAAATGTACAAAAGCCGAACTTTGGTGAATGTAAATATAAAATCGATATAAAATCGACGCTTTACAAAATCATTTCATAAAGAACGTCTTACGAACTTTCGATTGTCAAAAGCAATAAAAAAAATTCATACTTCGATTGTCAAAAACGTAAAAATCAATGAAAAGTGAGGTTATGCGGATCAAAAATTGTTCTTTCAGTACACGTAAGATCACTGAAGTTAAGCATTGTTGGGCGCGGTTAGTACTTGGATGGGTAACCGTACAGGAATACCTGCGTGCTGTTGGCCCGTCGTGGGTGTGGTGGGCCCACATTGGTAGTAAATATCCACCTAGAAACACTACCCGAATCGGGTAGTGAGGCAATGAACTTTCGAGTTCGAACAGCTAATCTATGTATGTATGTGAAAAAATTCACTCATGCGCAGGTGCACTTTCTCCGCTAGCCAACAAATGAAATCCTTTAATAGTTAAAGGAATTCTTTTCAAAGTCAAAAGAAATCGTTTATCAGTAAAACTACTTTCGTTTTGCATTTAACGGATAAGTCTTTGAACAGTGAAACGATTCTGTTGACGGACAAAAGAAATCTGCTTAATTTCAAAGGACGCATTCTGAAAGGAACGTAATTTCACTGTTAATAGACTTTTTCTTAGAGTGTGAGGACGCGAAGCGACCCAAGGATGACAGCTTTCTGCATCCATCCCGCAAGTGCCTTGGCATATTTTTGGCACGCGGGTACGGGTATGGCTTTAAGGTTACGAACCAGTGATAGTTTCGCACCTCCGAGAGCACCTATCACAAGGACAATTACTTGTACCGAATATTTTGGGTACAGTCGTTGTAGCTCTCTTTTAAGGTCTTGATACCTCTCCTCTTTTTCTTTCTCCTTTGCAGTGATGTTGTATTCGGACGGAGCCGAGAATTCGATCACGAATAT
>CAKNYM010050220.1:86369-97246 GCA_932195095.1 Andricus curvator
GGAAATTTCTTTGATTCAAAGAAATGGTAGAGCAGAATATGGCCGAAGAAATATTTCTTCAGATTAAAGAAATCTTTTGTTTGGATATGAGGAACGCCATGCTTAAGGCATAGAAATACTTACTCGACACTGTAAAATATGCGTTGAGTGAAATAGATTTGTTATTGAATTTAATAAATAAGTCTTTGATATGATAGGTGAGTTCCGTAATGTAAATAAATATGGTGTAAGTCCAAGAAGATAATTATTACATATAAATAAATGTAACTCGGACTGAGCAAAAGTTTCTTTTGAACCAAATATATGATTCTTTGATTCAAATAAGCGTATTTTTTGGTAAACTAAACATTTCTTTGCAACAAAGAAATTTTGTTCAACGGAAATAAATATTTATTTGTTTCTAAGATGCGGCATGTTATTTAAAAAAAAGACGTAACAGAGTTGAGAAAATATTATTTGATTCAAAGAACAATTTACTCGAACAGAAAGTTCTCCTATTGTTTAAAAATGTTGAATAGTTAAAGTATGAAAATGAAGCAGGGCCATTCATTGAAAAAAAATAGTCAATGCAATTATAATGATTATAATTTACAATAATATATTTATTTTCATTTTCGCGGAGTAGAAAAAGAATTTCAAGCAAGACCAACCGACCAATGCTTAGGAAGACCGATAAACACCAATCACCACATTTTTCAGATTATATCTACGGTGAAAATGTATGGCTAACTTAAAGACTGGAGAATCCATTTCTATTGTGAGACTATAAAATCTGCGCATCTGGCGGTATATGTCTGAACTACTCAGTACAAATAAGGAATTTTACCAAAATATTTTTTCGAACGAATGGTGTATGAAGTTATTTCAAAAATATATTTCTTCACTTGAAGGAAATATTTATTGGACATAAATCGCTTCACTCTATTTATTAAAAGAAACATATCTTCCAAGTGAATAAAGTATTACTTAAGTGAACAAATTACTTTATTCGACTAATGACACGTTATATTAGAACGAAAGAAATATCGCTTTCACTTAATTAATATTGCTTTCATTTATCTCAATATTTCTTTGATTCAAAGAAACCAAAATATTAGTTTCACGCATTGATGAATTACTTATTTCAAATAGAATGTTTTTTAATTCAAAGGCACAAAATGATTGAACTAAAGAAATACTTCTTTGGATGCGAAAGCGAGATTCAAGGAAACTAGGTTCTTAGTTTTAAAGATATCAATTCCTTGAGTTAATTATTTCATATTCTGGGACCAAGAAACATTTCTTTATTTCAAAGAAATGGCGCCCAAAGAAATGATTTCTTTGAATCAATGCACGAGTTTCTTGCTTTTAAACAATATTCAGTACAATTAAGTAAACGGTTTTTTTTGGCTCAAATAAATGGAATCAAAGAAATCCATTTCTTTGGATCCAAATTTTTTTTTCTCAGTGTAGGAGAAAATATTATGTTTGATTATTTATAATTGAAAATTGTTGCCAAAACTGTTTTTAATTTGTGTAAAGTGCAAATATATGACTTTTCTGATAAATGATCAATATGCCATATATAAAATTTAATAACATAGTCTCTTCATGGCGATTTCGTATACCTAGGTTTTAGATTTAATATACAAATGTGTATTAAATGTATATTAGAATTGCAAACATTTTTAACAGTGTAGAGACACTAAACTCATGATTCGTTCCAATCTGCAGGGTTTGTTTATGAATATTTTCTGAATTCTTTTAATTGAGTCTAAATAATTTTACCTCAATTTCTTGAAAGAAATCTTTTTATTTACAATTTTTGTAAGAAGAATGCATTAAATATTAGCAATAATTTTAGAAATACATGATAATTTTTGGATTGTTTCTTTTTCCTATTTGTGAAAATGTAATAATCTAAATAGATTGGTTCAGAATCACCCACAAACATTAGATTTACAAAGTTATGAATCATTTTTTTTATAGGACGCGTGGTTTTTGTTTTAATCGTGAAAAATGACGTTACAACATAAACAAAAAATCACATTTTTATATTATCATCCTAATGATAAGGTATTGGTTTTATATAAAATTTGACTTAGTCGGTTTTCATCAAATCTCTGTAGTCTGTCTGTAGGCACGATAACTTTCAAAAAAATGATCAGATTGGATTGAGATTTGGCACACTTTTTTAAGACCTAAAAGAAAAGGACAAGTTCGTTAGCCAGCTATTTTGGATAAAAATTCAAAAAGTTAGAGCATTTTCAAAATGTTTGAGACCAGTTTTTTTCCAAGATTTGAAAATTCTATGTACGGCTATTCGGAGTACTCGGCAATTTGAACAATTTATGCTCACGACAAAGGACACAAGCCACGAAAAAAATAAATTGACAAAAGTCGTTCACCCAAAAAAGAGCTACAAATTTGTCATTAATCATTTTTTGATAAGAGGCGTATTTTTTGTTTAATCGTGAAAAGCCGAAGGAAATTTAACAACAGGGAATTCACAATTACTAAATTTCAGTTTTTGATGGTTTGACCTATAATTTTAAAAGTCCTATGCAAAAATGTGGGGAATGTACGATGACCGAGCGCGTAGCGCAATGTAAATACATTATCAAGCGCGAGATAAATATATTATCGAGCGCGAAGCGCGGGATCCAACAGGTGCGCGCCCTTGGCGCGCTCAAACTTGCGAGCCGCGCAATGTATACGTTGACTTTCATAAATCACAAAAAGACATCTAAAAATTGGTCGGGGGAAAAAAAATTTGATCGGGAAAAACCCGAGAATTTCAAATTGCCTGATCACTGGACACCCTGAACTAGTGATGCATGTCGATCATTTTTGAACAAAATCGAGATTTGCTTAAAACATAGTTAGATGGAACTGAAATGTAATGGAGATCGAGAATTTGTAATGAAAAAAGTCGATCGAGACGAGACGATCATCTCGACTTAAGTGATCGTTCGTCTCGATGTGATGAGTATGGTGTTGAAGGTTTTAATTTAATCTGACGAGATTTTGGAAAAAAATGTAAATGATCGACATGCATCACTACCCTGAACATAATGATAAATAAATGTTATCTATTAAAAACAATGAACTGAAAATAATAATTGAATTTGAATGTAAAAAAAAACGTTGATTAGTGTCCAAGAGTTCGAAGAAATCCAAAATAAGATCTAGACTCTTTGATTCACGCAATTGCCTCCGTTAAGCAGAAAATTCTATCTCGTTGAGACTCCTCCGCGAATCAATAATAAAGAGCCCGAGCAAGTTTTCTCCGCAGCCAGAGGGCACCGAACAGCAGTCGGACATAAAATATTCGGTCGACGGTCGGGAAAACTTTCTCCGATGGCGAAGAGGTGCGCCTTCGCCCTACCATTGGTTCACCGGCTTACCGCGCCCCATCGTGTGTAATGATTGTGCTTCTACCATCGTGCCAGCATAGCAGACAGCTCGAGACTAAAGTACTGGACTCGAGTCTAGAACTCTAGAGCGCCAGACCAAAGCAAAGGAGAGCGATTAGCGACTGCCAGTGGCAGAGTACTACTACATGAATCCGCAACTCTTCCGTTTTCATCCACCAGTTGGCGCCGGGGTCGAGCGTCGTTCTTTGTTTCGCCGTGAGCAGTCTCCATCCAGCAGGCCGGCTATCGAAATTCGAGCGACCAGCGGCGGACGGCTTCTCGGAACTCGAGACGCGCTTTTCGAGTTTTTTCTCGTTTCGGGACCGAGCCTCATCTTGGACGCCGCGACGCCTTCGTACTCGTCTACGAAATGTTAAGTCGGTCCAGGTATTAGTCAATAACGCTCAAGCAGCAAAAGGATATTTTTGTGCAAGATCGTCAGTAAATTCGGCTGTGTGTGCCATTATGTGTGTAGAGGAAAAATGTGTGTGAAAATGAAAAGGCAAATTGAAAAAGGTATAAATCATAAAAAGTCTCAGTAACGGACGGACGCTTTTTGACAAGTAAGGTTCTGCGTACGTTTAGTGACCTCGCCAGGCTGCGTACCTGCGCCGTCTCTGTGTGCAGGGAGGGAGTGAGAAGGTTCGCAGCAGCCTGTGCCAGTCATAGTGACAGAGAAAGAGAGGGAAAAGGAACCATAGCGTCAAGGGTGCGAGAGGGAGTAAAAAGAAAAACAGTGGGAGTGAGCAGTGCCGTCTCAATCGGGCTCCGCGCCCGAATCGTGTCGAATTATTAATGACATATTGACTCGGGATCATAATAGTGACGGCGGCGGGTATCGGCAGGGGTTGCACGAAAGAACCCAAGCAGGAGTACCAATCGGTGGGAAGTGTGTGTCGGTTTCGTAAATTGTGCAGAGCCCGGCACCGGGACGGGCGGTTTAACTGTGAATCTCTCGGAGGTGGCGGGGCCCGAGAGAGCCTTGGAAACCGTGGAGAGTTTTGGTTTGGGGTACGGGCAGGGATCAAACACAAGCGGCTGGATGAAGCCGCCGGGGGATCTCTTTCTTTATTGCGACATGAAGGATCTCGGAGCAGACATGGTACTTTTCACATTTTTGACACTTATTCGTCTCTATTTTAATATTGTTACTGTATATCCAGCATAGTAAAATATGTTATGCATATGGCATAACTCACGATGCTAACGAAAAATTGCATTGCTACCCGACAGAAGTTCTAGAACGATTCGGAAGTACGTCACAATCCCATAAAATAGGAGAATTCGAAAAACATTTGAAAAATCCGCTTTGGAGAAAAGCACTTGTTACTACTAACCCCAGTTCAGGAAAGGTCAACTCATAATTTAAATATGCGGTGGTTCGGTCATTTCAAACGCGAAACAATAGAATGTAAGGAAATCAACTCATCTTAGCAATTAGGGTTTGAATTATACATTTATGTTTAAATTGGGTCACTCAATAAAAAATAAAATAACTGTCAAGTTCTTAAATGAGATGAAAAACCGCTACAGCCTGTGTCTATTCATATCGAAATTTCAGTTCGAATATATGTATTAAATAGTTTAATTTGACCAATTTTGGAGTTTTACGGAATATTTTCAAGTTGTAACTAATATTATATATACGGGCGAAAATATAAAAAAATCAACACAAATCGCTTAGAAACTTTTTTTGGAAAAGCTATTTCGTATTCATTTAAAACATTTTTTGCCATTAGTCCTAACCCTAGTTATGATAAAAAATAGCGATAAGCTAAAGCAAGAAGGGTACTTTGATTTTTAATTAATGTTCTTAATGTTAATTAATAAAACTAGTATTTCAATGTTTGTTAAAATTTTGTGCAGGTATTCATAAATTGTAGAAATAGTCAAGATGCTTGAAATATATGTTAGGATTTATTTTAACTATTGTTTGCAATTTAGATATAAATGAAAACAAGAATGTCAAATTAAAAGATTATCGAAATATTATAATGAAAAATATTTGTGAGTAACTTCTTTCACAGTAATGAAAAGAATTGCGTGACCAGATGACAAAATAATAAAGCAAAATTCATTCCGTAGGTTAATTTTACTTATTTACTTTGTACATGTGACTGGAGTTTGCAACGTTTATAAACGAAATTATAAAATTTCCGAAATTTCTTTTACTAATTATTTGCACCTGGTGCCAGATAAAACAAAAATTAGTTTCATCCCAATAATACCTAACAGCCTTATTTTACCCACCCACACACTTGGATAATTATACGGAAAATTAAAAACCAAAAATTTATGTTTGATTATCAACGAAACATTTGAAAGTTAAAAAGGGTCTATGTCCTATGATATACAATATTTTTTTGATGAATTCATCTGGTGAATGGTCTTCCTCAGTGAGAAAACGCGTGTTACCGGGTGACACCGATTAAATTACTGGTCTAGTAAACGATGCAAATATCGTATTTAATTTCGTTATTGCATATACTCCCTTTCTTAAAGAGTTGTAGTCTCGAGATCTGGCATACATTGTTGCCGGACAGCTGATTGGTTGCAACACTGCGTGAATATGACTTTTAGTGCTAGTTTTCAGTTTGTTTATCTATTAATAATGATTAAATGAAATAGCGGACAAAAACTTAGAATATCTCAATTTACGAAGTTTTCTCACTGTCGGCACACACGGAAAAAGAAGTATTGGAAAATGTTCTAGGTTAGTGCTAGACTTTTAACGGGCCATCATTTTTATAAAGTCTCATATAATTTCTACGAAGGCGTCATAAATTTTCATGGAAAAATTAGAAAAAAGTCATGGAAGTTTTCAAGCACAGTTAAAGAACAACAGTCCTGGAATTTGTATCAGACACTTTAAAAAAAATTGTATACTGTCATGAAATTGTTATAAAAAAATCTTCATAGTTTTAAAGACTTGAATTGAATAAGTGCGTGATTCAGAAACGAACTAAAATACGAGTCAGAGAAACACTCCTTGACTGCCTGCGAGAATTTTCAGAGGCGCGCACAGTGACAAATTCGCATTAGTATGAGTGTATCTCGGATATTTTCGCACTGCGCATGCGTCACGTCGGCAACCAGATTGGTTACTAGGGCGTATGGAACAAAAAAAGTTATTTGCCCGAAGTTCTAATAGCAATGAAAACTTTCTTTTGGGAGTCAAAAACACCCCTGAAGTATCATTAAAAAAAATTCCTTCTGTCTTCGCATCATAGATATAGCTAAAAATCACAAAAAACGAAGCACTTCTTCAAATTTGAAAACCAAAATATGTTTAAAAGATTTAAATCATCAATAAAAATAGTTCAAATCAAGTCAATGTATACCCATATGTAGCGATAATTCTATTAAAATATTTTTTACTCTTCCTAATTGACATACAAATTTTTTTTTAAATCGAAAAATGTCGACTTTTTCGCTATTTCCTTAGAGTTACGGTAAATTTCTCGACTATTTGATCATATAATGTGTGATATACGTTAATGAAAATGTATTTGAAATATGTTTTGCAACACTAATAGATGAGGAATGATGATAATAAAATAATTTTTATTGACTTTTCGGTATATGCATTATCAGAAAAAATAGTTCGAAGCAAGTAGATTTTTATTTACTAGCAAAAAAGGATTGAAATATTTTTTCACCCTACCTAAGTGATTTTGAAATTTCATAATATCGAGAGAAAAATGGACTTTTTCGCTATTTTCTTAGAGTTACGGCAATTTTCTTGACTATTTGACCATGAAATGTCTGACATACATTGAGGAGAATGTATTTTAAATATGTCACAACAATACTTTATGAAGAATGTCGATATTAAAATCATTCTTATTGATTTTTAATTACAAGAAAGTATCTAACAGTGATATATTGATCTTTATTTCACAACAAAATTAATTTTCGGTATCTAAATAAGGAAATTTTTTTTCGAGTATACCTGCATTTGTACCTGTACAGTGAGGAAGTAACTTAAATAATTTGTATCGGGCTAGAACGAGGTTCATGATGTATAACTCATCTCAGGTGGCAGCACCGAGTCGAGTACTAGACCCTCTGTCAATGAGATACGAATTTCAAGAAAAGAAATTTTGTTAATAAGTATAAAGTGCCATTTATACCTTGTAAACATAACAAAATATATTTTTCAAACTTTTTTTTCAATATTTATCATATAGCATTCGTAAAAGGTTGATAAATCCTTTTCTGACTGTCACATGCAAAGTGAGGTTAGGTTTACTATAGTTCACCATATATCCCATTGTATGTATAATGTTCACTAAAAGTATAAATTACCTTCGTATATAAGCACTAAACATATATTTAATGATTATTTACACTCATAAATTTAATTATAAGCAACCGTACACCTAGGACCATATTTTTTTCGTCTCTCATCGACAGAGGGTCTAGTACGCGGCTCGGTGCTGCCACCTACGATTAGTTTTCCATCATGAACCTCATGACGTAAGTGATTGAAAACTACATTCTCATAGAGTACTGTGCGCGCGGGTCAAAAGTTTGTGCGCGCGTCTGTTGAATCTTGCGCTTCGCGCTCGATAAAGTATTTACGTCGAGCCACGCGCTCGGTCTTTATACTTCCTCCACATTTGTGTCCGTACCTTGTACAATTGAAGTTCCGCAATTTTTAGAAAAAACCTGTGGTCCTGCTAGCTTAACGCTAAGCTAGCAGGACCACAGGTTTTTTTTTAAAAAAGGCGGAGCTTTACATTTGCCAATAGGGCATTAAGTGAGCCCTAAATTATTCTGCAAAGAAATATTTTCTAAGTAGTTTTTTTCTATGTGTGGTCCTGCTAGCTTAACGTTAAGCTAGCAGGACCACAGGTTTTTTTTTTTAAAAAGGCGTAGCATTAAATTTGGCAATAGGGCATTAAGTGATCCCTAAATGAGCCCTAAATTATTCTGCAAAGAAATATTTTCAAAGTAGTTTTTTTCTATGTGTGGTCCTGCTAGCTTAACGTTAAGCTAGCATGACCACAGGTTTTTTCTAAAAATTGCGGAGCATTAAATTCGGCAATAGGGCATTAAGTGAGCCCTAAATGAGCCCTAATTTATTCTGCAAAGAAATATTTTCTAATTAGTTTTTTTTCTATGTGTGGTCCTGCTAGCTGAACGTTAAGCTAGCATGACCACCGGGTTTTTTGTTTAAATGCAGAGCATTAAATTTGGCAATAGGGCATTAAATTAGCCCTAAATGAGCCCTAAATTCCCTATAGGTTTTCAGTCAATTTTTGCAATGTGGTCCTGCCACCTTAACGGACCTGAAGTACTTGTGTAGGACACATATCCTTATCTTCTTCAGATGCAAAAACGATAACACATGATATCCTTAAGTTTTTCTTTGACAAAGAAATTAATACCTCTAATCTAGATTGTGTGAGTTGTGATGGCTGCCCTACGAACACAAGTAAACACGCAGGTATAATTAGATTGCTAGAATTAAAATTGGGTAAACCAGTACAATGGAGTCAGCTTCATGGCAATGATTTGCCATTCAAAGCTTTGTTTATAAAACTTAATCCTAGAGATTTTTTTTGTCTAATCGGAAAAAGCTTAGCTTCTTGTGAAGAACTTCCAGTTGTGAACTTCGATGCTGTCGATAGTCCTAATTCTCCTGTAGTTGACACCCGTGATCTTAGTTCTGATCAAAAGCACCTGCTAGATATGTGGAATGCTATCAAGGAAGGAGAGTGTTCGGAAGTTCTTGCTCGAAAAAGTTCAGGGAAATTATCGCACGCCAGATGGTTGACTAGGATGAGTAGAACTCTTCGAACTTAAATTGGGACAGATAATACATAATTTGAGTTCAGAGTTTTAGTTCAATTCATCATGAGAGTATATGTCCCAATTTTGTTCGAAATTGAGTGTCAACCTTCTATTAAAGATGCCCTGAAACATTTCTGGAAAAGCATTTCTCTGAGTGCGTACCTGGAGGAAGATCTCGCTGAATGTATTCAACAAGTAATACAAAATAATGCCTACTTTGCTCACCCAGAAAATCTTCTTCTTGCTATGCTATGTGACGAAAGGCAGAAAGTCCGCATGCTGGCGATGTCTCGAATAATTTCTGCGAGACAATCAACTGGGAAATCAAAATTAAGGAAATTCAAGGTTCCTTTATTGAATTTTGACGCAAAAGACTACACTGAACTCATCGGCTGGAAGAAGTGCAAAATTTCGGAACCGCCATTAACGAAATCGATGAAGAAAGAAATTCTCACCGAATTCACAATGAAGGACGTAGCTCATCTCAGTTCCAAAGACATTTTTCATCTTCCATGCCATACTCAAGCAGTGGAAAGGTCTGTGAAAGAAGTCACACCCGCACCTATGCAAGCTTACTCCTCTGACGTTAGAGATGGAATCATCCGATCAATATTCGAAATTCGGAAAAGCTTGCCCGTTTTGAAACGAAAAATGATTTTATGTGGAAATTTAAATAGAACGATTAAATTAAAACTAATTTCAGAAATCAGCATAAAAGTAGGTTATTCGTAATACTTTGATAATTTAATGACATTATAGCAAGCCAATATATGTTCCGACTATTCTGTTATTTGATTTTATTCAGCATATATATTAAAAGAAGTACATAATACTCGTTTGATGGTCACGTGGTTGACATAAGTGATATAACTCTCAGAAAATAGCAAACAAAATTAAATGCTGAGGATTTTCTTAATCCTCTACGTCACTCTGGCCGGAATAAAAATTATATAAATCACTTCCTCACTGTACTGGTATAAATCTAGGTACACTTGAAACATTTTTACCATATATAGACACCGAAAATTAATTTTATTGTGAAATAAAGGTCAATATATCACTTTCAGAATTATTGCTGTGCATGTATAAATCGACTTACTTTGAACTGTTTTTATTGATCATTTAAATGTCAGAAACAAATTTTTGTTTTCAAATTTGAAGAAGTTCTTCGTTTTTTGTGATTTTTAGCTATATCTACGATGTGGAGACTGAAGGATTTTTTTTTGTATGAAACTTCAGGGGTGTGTTTTTGACGCCCTATTGCCTATTGGTTACCATTGGGTTGCTTATGTAAAATGATAAAATTTGCAAATAAATTGTTTACAACAAATAATAATTGTAAAACGCATAAAGATATCAAGAATGATTTAAAATGATTATGTGTGATAAAAAGGGATGCCTTCCTTTGAATTTAAAATCGATCATTTATTTTTACAACTGGTCGCATAAAGGATTTTAATCTCCAAGATTTAGATGACGTGAAAAATTTTATTCACTTGCTACCTTATTCTCCTTGAGATCGAATAACTTCAACGAAGTTGCACAATTTTTTCTTAAACGAACATTTTCAGCCTGCACCATTTTTAGTGGTAGTAACTGTTCCTACGTAGTTCTCGATCTTCGCGATATTACTTATAATAATGAGTCGGAAGTTCGCAACGTTTACAAAAAACGAAAAAAAAA
>CAKNYM010050220.1:102246-127251 GCA_932195095.1 Andricus curvator
ATTTTTCGTTTTTTTTTCGTTTTTTGTAAACGTTGCGAACTTCCGACACATTTATAATACACTTATTTCTATTCGAAACAAATTAGCAGATGGCTATTATTACATTGCAAAAATTGGATGTTGTGCAAAGTCAGTCCTGCAACAAGTTTTCTAATTCGCAGCTCTCATCCAGATTCTTTTTACGCAGCCATGCAGCTTTCAGCTGTAGCACGCCAAGATTTTTTACTGTGTTTTCAGAGCGAATGATTAGCCGATATGCTTGAGCGGTTAGGAATAAGTTGCGTTAGGCTAGAGCGTCTAGAGTCTTAGAGTATAGGACATCGGTAGTTCTACATCCCCGCAGCGTGCGACAATTTTTCAGAGCATAAAAACCGTACGATTAATATAAGTAGTGATTGTGTATGTTATGTTAAAATAAATATATAAGTTAAAGATAATAATACTATAAATCTAAAAAAGAATTTTTTTTTTATTAGCATAAATGTCTGTCTTTACACTCTATGAACCCTTCCTTGACTGTCTTCGATACTTGCATGTTGGAGTATTAAACGGGTTACGAATTTGGCTGTAGATATTTTGTTGATGTGGTCTAGGAGTGCTTCGTTGACTATGCTGGACGCAATCTAATATGTCTCATATTTCTTCAAGCCCTATTTGCATAATTTCCCAATACGATATTTTCAGATTTTCAAATACTTTTAGACCTATCCTAAAGTCACAGACTTGTTCAATGAAAATTTTCAGCACTTTTTTCCCCTGTGGCTTCAAAAAGATGGTACGTTTGTTTCTCATAAGGGATCGTTTATAAACTACGTTACGCATTTTTCTACGCGTAACGTAGTATTTATATGAACGATCCCTAAGCAAATGCATTTTAATTGTATTGTTTATAATCGTGACTGATTCTCGGATATGGATCGACGCAGGCTCTACGGAGGCGAATTGGGAGAAGCCGCTGTCTTTTCAGGTATTAAATATAATTTCTTTGAGGAGGCACCAACAGATTTGGAATCAACACAGAAAGTTAGCCCAAAAAAAACATCTTGATACGATTACTGCAATTTGAACGCGTGAATACAATTCCGGCACGAGCGCTTGGCATGCAACAGCTGCTTCCCTCATTCTGCCTCCACAGACTGCGTCGATCCTTCTCCGTAAATCAGGCACGATTATAAATAATATCATTTGAATGTCAAGGTATTGCTTTGTAAATTTTATGGCAATTAGCAGAACTCTACTTCTGTACTTGGTACGAACTTGAGCTTTATAAAATGAAAATTGACGGAGTTATTTCATGTGTTATGAAAAAAACGTGCCATGTTTTTGAAGCCACTTTTAATCAATTTAATTATAAAAAGTATACTGAAAAAAAAAAGAATTTTTGGAACCAAGAAAATTTACTTACTTGAATCCTATTTCTTAGCATCAAGAAAATATTCTTTAATAGTAGTAATTTTTATTTAAACCAGACACATATCTTTTGTTGATCTAAAGAAATGAATTCTTTGGCTATATTTTCTTGATTCAAACAAATATTTCTTAGATTCAAGAAAACCATTTCTTTGATTCAAAAGGTCTTCGTTGAAATCTGATTAGTCGTTCAAAGAAATATTTATTTGATCCAATGAGTTTGATTCTTTGAATTGATTCGCACGCATTTGAATCAATTAATTTTGGATACTTGAATCATGTCTTTAAGTTTAATTTAACCAAAGTAATAATGATTTAATTCAAAATAATATTAATTAAATTAAAAATATATTTATTTGTTGCAAAGAGTTCATGCATTTATACCAATGAAGCATTTATTTATAATTTAGATGAACAAGATATTGTGTTTACATAAATATTTATTTCTTCAGTTGAAGGAAATATTTAATTTGCTTACTAGAATTAAATTATTCATAACAAGTAAACATTTATTCTAACGAAATAATTATTTTTTTAAATCAAACATTAATTAATTTGGCATAATTTGTTTCAATTGAATACTTCTTAGATCGAAGAAATATGTTGTTAAATTCAATATCCATGTTTTTGGTTTGAAGAAATATTTCTTTGGCATTTATGGTGAGAGTTAAATACGGCTTTCCGTCTTAGAATTTCCATGTTGCGACAGCGTCGTGGTCATCGCTGTGCACCTGATACTCGATGGACCGAAGTTCGATTCCTGCTGGAGGTGGATGTTTCACAGAATTTTTCTGTTTCAGGTTCATCAAGATTTTAAATTATATGAGTTTACATTAAATATGTATAATAATAACAATGTTAATTATAATTTAAGCTGAAAGAATCCATTTGTTCATTTAGGAAAAGATGTACTACAGTTGAAGTGCGAACTACTTTATTGCACTCGCGCATGGTTTAGGGCTTAGGCCAAAGAAATATTTTTTTGAATCAGTGGGATATTTTTTTGCTTCAAGTACTCAAAAATTTGATGCGAAGAAATAGTTTTTTGAGCCTATAAAATATTTGCTTGACTTTAAAATATATTTCTTTCCATCAAGTCACATATTCTCATTTCAAAGAAAAATTCATTCCCATTCACGGCACATTCATTTGGAACAATGAGTCATTTATTTGGTTTAAAATGTTTATTTTTGTCTTCAATTAATATTTCTTTGATTGAAAGAAATATTTCCCTCCGACCAATAGGTCATATTTTTAATCAAACAATGTAACTTAATCCTGTTAACATTTGTCTGGCTGAAAGAAATTCTTTTTTTGCATACTTCAGCCAAATAAAATTCACTTGGTACAATTAATCCTTTCTTTCAGTGTATCTTTTTCAATAACAAATTACTTCTTGAGAAAACTAACAATTATGTCGTGCTGAAGTTTTGCGCACTTTTTGAGAGTGGCATGGGGCATATTTTCTTAAAGTTTGAAGCGTATCACTTGATTACTACAAAAGTAATTGCGTATCTAAAAAGGTGATTTTGGACGGTGTTTATTATTTTCCAAGTGAACTGATGAACGAATCTTAACGAAAGACGCGCTATTTTGCATATTTTTCTGCAACATATATTTATTGACAAAGTTTTTTTTCCTCGGGGAATAGTATATGACATTTAGAAAGAAAAGAGAGAGCGTGGGAGGATACCTGTCTCTTTCTCTTACAGGAGCGTCGCTTATGAATCGGGGGCCTTGCGCATAGCGAATATTAAACAAATTTAGAATTGTTTACAACGATGTAACTAGCAGATTTAAAATCTAATCCACTAACAGAAAATATTGAGATGCCATGAACATCAGGTTAAAGTAATATTTTCTTTCAAAAATGTTTCTCATTAAAAATGTGTACAGTTTTTTCTTGTGAAGAAAAATGTAACACATTTTTTAACTCAACTTTTGATTTTCACAATTCTTTTTTCTAAAACTGCCAGTTATAAACTCTGTGTCAGTCCATTCTATTTAATCTAAAAATATTTCTACTTTTTCCTTTCTCACATAGCTCATATAGTGTTTGTAATTTGAGGTTAGGTTCTTAAGGATAATTTTACAAACCTTACTTACCTACCTGCGAAAAATTGAACATTCATAAATATCTGCTGGATGATGAAAAACAATAAACGTCACTGTGATTTCCACTGCTTATTTCTTTATTAGGATATTAAATAAATGTATGTATATATTTTATTCGCAAAAACGTAAAGACCAACAGAGAGAGCGTACATTCCTGAGCTCCAACTGTCGAAAACGTTCTAGAACAATCACCTTTGGGCAGAATGAGACAGGTATCCTACAACACTCGCTCTTCTCTTTCTAATTGCCATACGTCTGTTTTTGTGTTTTGATAATCGACTTGATGTCACGCCTGCCGCGAGCCGCCACACGTGGTGATACTTGAGTGTCCTCTGAGGTGTGCGGGGCTTTCCTTTTCCTGTTACTGATCGTATTACGTCATCGGCCTCGAATTCGGTTAGGTCGGGATATAGGACCAGTTAGTCCGGTATCTGAAGAGGAGAGTTTGTGTCCATTTTAGGTCCTGATGAAAACTTGATTGATTCTAGTGCAGAATGCTCTCCTGATTCCGAATATGTCGGGTGCACATAGCAAATTCTTGGTCGTTTTGTTATTTAACATTTTCTGCTTTTTAAATAAACAAACGCCATATCACTGAAAGTTATAAAAATTTTAGAAGTATTTTTCATAATCACTTAAAGAAGTGTAATACGCACAAATTTAATTGATGGTTTATGATGATTTAATTGATAGTTTACAAGAAAAACAATAAAATAGCGTTTTAATGAAACACCATTTCTACCGTACATTTTTTATCATTTCAGAATTATTATTACATTCTCATCAGAGAAGGTATTAGATTTGTATAAAATTTGACCCCCCCAGTTTTTGTCAAATGTCCACGTTTTTAAACCCCCTGAACCCGAAAAACAAGTTTTCGCGTATGTGCCTGGCTGACTGTGTGTGTGTGTCTGTAGATTTTTAGTTTTTAGCACGATAACTTTCGAAAGAATTGACATTGGATTGGGCTTTAGTATACTTCTCAAATGTCCTAAAATGAAGCTCAAGTTCATTAGCCAGCCATTTTGGATGAAAATTCAAAACGTGAGCGCATTTTCAAAATTTTTGAGACCACTTTTTTTAAGATTTAAAAATTCTATGTACGGTTATTAATAGTACTCAAAAGGACTTACGACTTTTTTTGATAAAAAAAATTACCGGAGTTATAGCATTTACAAAATTAAAAAAAAAAAAAAGAAATTGAACATTTTAAGCCAAGCAACGCACGATATGAAAAAATGTCAGAGGAAGAAAAATATTGAATCGCTACAACTTTTTGAATTTTCTTGAAAAATCTAAAATTCAAATTTGGACCGCACAAAAAATAATCAAAAATCAAAAATTACATCAAGGGTTCAAACTATACAGGATACGAAAAAAGCCGAATTGACAAAAATTGTGTATTCAAAAAAGATCTACAAATTTGTTACAAATCACTTTTTGATATGACGCGTAGTTTTTGTTTTGTTCGTAAAAAACTGCACGAAAAATAGAAAAATTGCATTTTTACACAAGCGACACAAGATACGAAAAAACTAAACAGACAAAATTTGTTTACCCTAAAAGAGCTACAAATTTGTTATTAATTATTTTTTGATAGGATGCGTAGTTTTTGTTCTAATCGTGAAAAATAACATTAACAATGAAAAAATTAAATTTTTGGAAAAACGACGCAAGTTGCAATAAAATGTTTAATGACAAAATTGTTTATTGCATATTATGAATCGTAATAATATAAATTTATTGAAATGATACATTTTTCACGGTAGCTGAGAATAAAATTCAATGCAAAATAAGAAACAAATATTAAATTAATCATGATAAATAAAACTTGTACTTTATTTTGCAATATCTGAATAAGCAATTCCAGGGCGAGGTAAATAAATAATTTTAATATACATAACATAATGTAGAGAAGTTTAGATTTTCGACAAAATCGAGTGCGAAGCACGATATACGTGATGAGAATGTTTGTTAAAGCCGAAGGAGCTTTAACAAAAGAGAATTCACAATCACCAAATTACAGTTGTCGATGCTTTAACCTTTAATTTTAAAAGGGCTGTGCATAAATGTGGGGGAAATATGAAGACGTAGCGCGAGAACCAACAGTCGCGCGTCCTAGGCGCCCCCAAACTTGCGGACCGCTTCTATAATTTCTTTTGAATTTTTAAAAATTAGGTTATTGTAAATAAACCAAATTTTTAATTATTTTTACGAGTTAGAGTATATTTTTCCCGCAGTAAATTCAGCACACTTACAGTCCGAAAATTAAAAAAATTTTTTCTTAAAAAAATTATTTTTGCTACTTGAGTAAAAGAATAACAACAACGCTTTACTTTAAAACTGAGAGCTTATGTCTCGCATGATTTACTCTGGTGTTACTGAATTGATTAGTGAAAAGTCCGGAATCACTGATTAATCAGTGAAATGTCCAACTACTTAGGTATATTTTTTTAGTGTCCTAAACTAAAGGTCAAGTTCGTTGGCCAGCCATTTTGGATGAAAATGAAAAAAGTTGGAGTATTTTCAAAAATTTGGAGACCACCTTTTTTCTAGATTCAAGAATTCTCTGTACGGTTATTCAGGCATATTAAGCTGGCAAAACACTATTGAGGTATCGAGATGTAACCTATTTCATAATTTAGGGCTAATTTTTGGGCCCTTACTGCCAAACTTAGGGCTCTATTATTTTTTGTAAAAAATAGTGTTTGCGCTAGCTTAACGTTAAGCTAGCCGAACATTGCTGTAAAACGCACTGAAAATGATTTTACAGAAAATTCCCCTCATACAATAATTTAGGGTTCATTTAGGGCTCTGGGAATATGATAATCAAAATTCAACAAAAAAATGTTTAACTCGTGTGATATATCTGCCCTCGCTTCGCTCGGGTAGCTAACTTCACACTCGTTCAATCGTTGCCTTTCGACCCTCGTGACGCAATATACTATTACAGAAAATCTACCTCATACAATAATTTAGGGCTCATTTAGGGCTTTGGGAATATGATAATCAAAATTAAAAAAAAAAGTTTAAGCAATTTTTGTTTAAACAACCCTACTAAAAATGAAATAAACAAATTTCTCTTCTTACCCTAAGTTACGAGGGCTGGGGACACCCGTGGGAATTCTGAGTTGAGTGTGCGAGAGAGACAGAAATATGATCAGCACGCCTAAAAGTGTGGAGCTTGTTAGTGAAAAACAATTTTTCGACACACAATCACTGTAGGAATATTTTCAGGAAAAAAAGTGTGCATAGGAAAAAAAGGGGCGCTCGAATTGAGCCTACGGTCAACCACCCTTACCTTTCCATGTACGAATTGAGCCCCGTGGTTAAGTGGGCACCTTGGGTGTGCTCGAATTGAGTTTTTATTATCTTTTTGGATACAGTAAAATAGATTTTAAACTTAAGAAATTTAAGTAGAAATATTTATATTTTATTTAAAATGAATGTTTCATAAATCAAATAAAATTCTTCTATTTTTTTTTCATAATTCCAAAAATTTTAATTTGGAAAAAATTAATCGAATTCTCTATTATGTAATAAAAATTAAGCAGTATGGGTCGGAGATACATTAGGCAAATATATAATCAAAAAGTCTGATTTATTGCTTCATATTCATTAAATAAGAAACAAAATACTTTTCAGGTTAACAGAAAAAACAGAAGATAAAGTTTACATCGATTTCGGTTGAAAGATTCACTGCAACAGAAATTAACCTTATAGAATAAACTTTACATGAATCTGAGATAATTTCGTGTTTTTAAACTGTCTCGGAATAATTTTTCAGTGAAAAAGAGGTCCATTAAGCTTGCACCTCCACAATCGAATTTTGGGATTTTTCATAGCTCAGAATTTTGGGCTTTTTTAGGGCTTTTTTGGGTCACAATTAAAATTTTTGGGCTCCTTTACTTTTTTCAAAATATCAATTTTCTTGTTTAGGTGCTAGCTTACATTAACCTAGCACCTCCACTTCTTAAAACCAGAAAATAATAAAAATGCAATTCCACCAGAATTTTGGGCTTTTTTGGGCTCCTCGAAAATACCCACTCCGATTTTTGGGCTCCAACCCTTAACGTTAAAAATCACCCCCATTCTCCCACGCAGATATGACTCTGTCAAAAAATAATCTTTTTTAGAATTCATAGTCAAAATCAACCCTCAAATATAAAACCTACTTTTTTTCAACAAATATTCTTGGCTATATTTTACGGCTATTTTACCGCTCTACAAAACACCACGAATCAACATCACAAAACAACCCTTACATTTTTCAAAAAATGTATTTTTTAAAGAATTACAATAAAACAGAATTTTATAACGGTTTATCTTCCACATTGTCGTTCATTTGAATGAAAAAATCACCAAACAATCATCAACCGATTTCCTTAGATAATTTATTCATTGAAAAAAATTATACCTTTTTTTAAGGGTTGAATTTAGTACTACATGGATTGTTATTTTAAAATTAATCTATGAGAAAGAGCCATAAAACAGATATGAAGTATGGGTAGAATGATTATCTGAAAAAATTATATTTTTCTTTTGGAGTTTGATTTTCAGACCTATACGGAGAAAACGCTGTAGTTGGGCCAGCCGTACATATCTAAGAATATGGGACAACCATTTTATATGATTACAACAACCACATAAAATGGTTATCCCAAATTCATACATATCATGATTGGTCCAACCATAGCTTTTCTTACCGTGCAAGGGCTGTCTGTTGTGATTTGTAGTGTCTTGTAGAGCCGTGGAATAACCGTAAAATACAGCCAAAAAGATTTCGTCAATGAAGGGTTGTTTTTGAAAAATTGAAATTTAATACATTTAAGAGCCGTAAAATATGGCGTAGTTGGTTTCCTTTTTAATATATTTTTTTTATGTGTTAGAGGTGCAGGCTTGACGCCCAGTGAGCATCCCATACATAAAAATACATTTTTTTTAAATGTAAGGGTTGTTTTGTGATGTTGATTCGTGGTGTTTTGTAGAGCAGTAAAATAGCCGTAAAATATAGCCAAGAATATTTGTTGAAAAAAGCAGGTTTTATATTTGAGGGATGATTTTGACCATGAAGGGTTGTTTTTGAAAAATTGAAATTTAGTACATTTAAGAGCCGTAAAAAAGCCGTAAAATATGGCGTAGTTGTTTTCCTTTTTAAAACATTATTTATGTGTTGGAGGTGCTAACTTGACGCCCAGTGAGCACCCCATGCCTAAAAATTCATTTTTTGAAAAAATTAGTGGTGCCGTAAATTTTTAATTTGCGCCTAAAAATAGCCGTAAAAAAGCCGTAAATTATGGTGTATTGAAAAATGTAAATTTCCATTGTGGAGGTGCTAGCTTGACGGACCTAATCCATGTCCGATTAGCTAGCACCTCCACAGCGGAATATCAATATTTCTTTTATGCCAGAATTTCGGGCTAATTTTGGGCGGTAATGCCCATTTTTGGGCTAATGTATTTTTCTCAAAAAACAAATTTTTGGGTGGAGGTGCTGACTGCCCGAGCAGCTAGCACCTCCAGTAGATAAAAACCTTAAAATTTTAAAGTCTAATCATTCCAGAATTTCGGGCTATTTTCGGGCTCTTGAAATACCAAAAAACCAATTTCTAAAAAACAACCCCTATCATTGACAACGAACCCTCAATTTTGAAAAATAATTTTTGGACAAAACAAACTACTCCAGAATTTCGGGCTATTTTCGGGCTCTTGACTACTGAAAAACAAATTTCGAAAAAACAACCCCTGTCACTGACAACCAACCCTCAATTGTGAAAAATAATTTTTGGACAAAACAAACTACTCCAGAATTTCGGGCTATTTTCGGGCTCTTGAAATACCCAAAAACAAATTTCGAAAAAACAACCCCTGTCACTGACAACTAACCCTCAATTTTGAAAAATAATTTTTGGACAAAACAGTTTTATTTAAATATTAGTAGTAATAGTCGCCAATGTGATCTTAATAAATTTCGTTCGTCGTGAAGCATTTTTTCCGTATTTTAATTTTTCAGATTTGTTTTTTATCATTAAGTGACAATGGGTGTCATGTTGGTGTTTCAATAATAATTTTAAATTGATTTACGTAATTACTTTTAACTATGCAAATGTAAATAGTCTAATAATTATTAATTTTGATAATAAACATAAATTTATTAACATTCTATGGTGTATTTCAATTATGATAATTTCATGAATACTGAGCTTCCTCATAGAGGATTTTTTTGATGGTGTAAACCTAAAAATAATTTTTATACGACCAATTTTCGATCAAAATAAATAAGTCTGTGTTTATTTACAATATTTATATACAATATACAACTTAACTTTTGTTAAACAAATAAACTTTATAAATTTCAAATATACTGTAAAATTGTATAATGTTGTCGCAAAATCCCATATAGTCTCGTAAAATTCCTTAAAATACCAGAAAATCCCAATCAATTTCATAAAATTCCTTAAATTATATGAAATATCGTTAAAACCATTGAAATTCCATAGCATCCCATGAAATTTCTTTAAATCCTATAAAATCTTATGAAATTCCATTGCATCAAATTTCTTTAGTTTGAATTTAAATTTTATGGTTAAATTGTTATCATTTCAAATTAAAATAGACTGAATTTGTTTCAAATAGGTATATGTTGTTTTTCCGAGGAAATAAGACGACACGTATTTTACCGATTTCAATAAAAGAACTTGTTTACAAAAATATGAGTATTTGAATTATGAAAACTGATAAATGGATAATGTTGTTTTTTCGAAATATGTTTTTGGGTATTTCAAGAGTCCGAAAATAGCCCGAAATACTGTAGTAGTTTGTTTGTCCAAAAATTATTTTTCGAAATTTAGGGTTGGTTGTCAGTGACAGGAGTTGTTTTTTCGAAATTTGTTTTTGGGTATTTCAAGAGCCCGAAAATAGCCCGAAATTCTGGAGTAGTTTGTTTTTTCCAAAAATCAGTTTTCAAAATTGAGGGTTGGTTGTCAGTGACCGGGGCTGTTTTTTTAAATTTTGTTTTTGGGTATTTCAAGAGCCCGAAAATAGCCCGAAATTCTGGAGTATTTTGTTTTGTCCAAAAATCATTTTTCAAAATTGAGGGTTGGTTGTCAGTGACAGGGGTTGTTTTTTCGAATTTAGTTTTTGGGTATTTCAAGAGCCCGAAATTCTGGAATGATTAGATTTTAAAATTTTAAGGTTTTTATCTACTGGAGGTGCTAGCTGCTCGGGCAGTCAGCACCTCCATCCAAAATTTTGTTTTTTGAGAAAAATACAAGAGCCCAAAAATCGGCAATAACCCCAAAATTAGCCCGAAATTCTGGCATAAAAGAAATATTGATATTCCGTTGTGGAGGTGCTAGCTGATCGGACTTCAAGAATTCGTTAATGCTTGCCACGAATGAAAACTTAAGAGCAAGATCGTGCACATGCGCACTGGCGGTTGCCATGTCAACACGCGTTGGAAGTTTTGAACTTGTGTATTGCACGAAGAAAAACAAACGAACATAACCTACATATGCATCGCGAGGTCAAAATATAACATAGGGGAGTGGGCATAACATGTGACTGCGAAAACAGCTCTGCGCATTTGCACGATCTTGCTCTCAAGTTTTCATTCGTGGCAAGCATTAATGAATTCTTGGACGTCGCTCGTCCCACCTCTGCTCACCGAACACATAGGGCAGGGGTCTCCAAACGTAGATCCTGTATCTACTTGGGATCCCAGGCCAGTAGGTCGGATCTACTCAGCTTTGAGCCAGAACTGTCAAAATCCTTTACCTGATTCGAATCGCTTGGAACCCTTTGAAAAAAAGGTCCTCCATGTTCAAATTTCAGGACCGAGCCCTTCCAACTGGAATTTTTTCCCGAGAGGTCATAAATTTTCTCTCAGTTTCCTTTCGAAAAAAAAATGGTAGATCTTGAAAAAGGTCGTGCGATCCTGGGTCACGCTGCACCTGTGGATTGTGGAGACACCTGACATAGGGTGATACCACTCCTTACTATTCCTTCGTGTGTTTTGTATTGAAATCTTACTTTTTTATTGTAAAATAATAGTTACAAACCGAGAAATTAGTCTTTAAAAGAAGGGTAACTTTGACCAAGCATACTTTAATTATCAGCAGTATTTATTAAAATTTAACAGATATTCCTTCTACCTGATCTATTTACGAATCCGGGCATACCACATGAGTTATAATTGTTAACAATACTTTAAGAGAAAATAGATGCGAGATTTCCAAACAAATTTTGAAATTACGAAAATGCTCTATTTGAATTTTCGTCTAATCGAAACATTTTATTGGGATAGTTTCGAAATATACTTGACATCCAGTGAAAATTTAGAAATAAATTTCTCAATATACTAGAAAAAAAGCGTTTTGAATTGAAATCTTACTTTTTAATTGTGAAATAATAGTTACAAACCGATAAATTAGTCTTAAACAGTAGGGTAACTTTGACCAAGCATATTTTTAGTATCATCAATATTTATTAAAATTTGACAGATATTCCTTCTAACTTATTTATTTACGAATCCGGGCATACCCCATACGTTATAATTGTTAACAATGGTTATACATCAAATAGCGCAAGAATTCGAAATAAAGTTTAATATGCTGAAAATACTCTATTTAAATATTCGTCTAATCGAAACATTTCATTGGGATACTTTCGAAATATGCTTGATATCCAGTGAAAATTTAGAATTAATTTTCTCCATATACTAGAAAGAAGGGGTTGGTATTGAAATCTTACTTTTTAATTGTGAAATAATAGTTGCAAACCGAGAAATTAGTCTTCAGAAGTAGGGTCCAAGATGAACTTACAATAAGTCTAATATGAGGCGTTAGGTACAAAAACAACCTAACTCGAAAAGTCGTGTTTTGAGATTAATCAATTTAAAGATTTCAAATTGTTATGCAACTAAGAAAATATTAATTTTAAAATTAATCCTTTTATACAAATAAAGTATCAACATTTAGGAATAGAATCCTGTTGTTAAAATCAATTTTTTTCTCAAAGAAATTATTTAAATAATGGAAAATAAACAAAAAGAGTTAGGTTGTTCTTCCATAGAACGGGGTTTGAGGATTTGTTTTTCACTAGTTTTACCTCTTAATCGTTATTTAATGGTTTTTAATCACATATTCATTTATTTAAACAACATGATATTGTTAAAAACTCAAAAATTATTTATAAATTACACTTTATTATAAAAAATTATTTAAAAAAATTGTCAACATGTTAATATAAAAAAATATTTGCCAATCAATTCTATAGAAAAAATTCAGAAGAAAACTCTTTTGAGATTTTTCCGTTAAACGCTATGTTACTGGGGTAAAATTGTTATAAACAATTTCGAGCGAAAGCGGAAAGCCACATCGCATACGGGAGAGGACAGCGGCAGCGCGGCGTGCGTTGAGTATTACGCGATTCATGTTCACAATTGTTATTTTCACATTACTTTTAAGTTATGCATTATCTACTTCGGGATCGGTGATTCTGAAACATTAGTTTTCGGAAAAATAACCTAATCTTGAAATCATGTTAAAAGAAAAATCAGTTTAAAGGTTTGAAACTCTCTAGAACTAAGAAAACTTTAATATTAGATTAAATGGTTTGATGTACAATGAAATATGACTATTGAAAAGTGAAATTCTGTCGAGAAAATAATTTTTTCATTTCAGAAATTTATGTATTGAACGGACAGATGATCCGACTACTGCGATCTGCACAGCTGAGCGAAAGCGGTGAGCGGGCAGGGGACACGGGACCCCGCGCGGTATATGCGTATGCGAGTGCGCGTTCACCTCGAAAATGGCGTAATTAGAGATAGAAAAGTTTTTTTATGTTATTTTTAAGTTGTATACTATCAAGTAGGATTTACAGATTATAAAAAAGCAATTTACTGAAAAACAACCTAACCCGGGTTAGGTGGTTTTTGTACCTAACGCCTCATATAAGAGAAGTAACTATTTTCAATTGCTCTGTCGTCAGCTGTATGCATTGCATTCATCACTGATATATACATTTTTTATTCATTGCATCCATTACTCATATATAAAATGTTACTTGCTACCACAATTAACATTTTATATCTCAGTTTAACCTCACTTTAACATAAATTCAAGTCAAGAACGAATATTTGTCAAATTTAATTTCAATATTGAGTAATATAATTCCAAATTTGCACTGGATATCAAGTATATTTCGAAACTATCCCAATAAAATGTTTCGATTCGACGAAAATTCAAGTAGAGTATTTTCAATATTTCAAACTTTATTTCGACTTCTTGCGGCTATTTTATGTATAACCATTGTCAACAATTATAACGCATGTGGTATGCCCGGATTCGTAAATAAAAAAGGTAGAAGGAATATCTGTCAAATTTTAATAAATATTGATGATATTAAAAATATGCTTCGTCAAAGTTACCCTACTTTTGAAGACTAACTTCTCGGTTTGTAACGATTATTTAACAATTAAAAAATAAGATCTCTATAACAAAGAGTACTTTTATGCAAAACCGAACGGTTTTCGTATCTTTCTCTGCGTGTTTGTGGGACGCGAAGTTCTCGTTTGTCGGAGGGGGTGTTTTGCCGGCCACGGCCGTAAAAGTAAACTTTTACGGAGTGCGCGCATGCGCTTTTGGTACAAGCGGCGACACTCTCTTGTCTCTCTCTTTTGACGCGTGCGCGGTACATATGACTGATATTTATAGAGTGTGCAATACAGTTGTAAGTGATAATCAAGATGGAGAGTTTGTGCAGTGCACTCCACCTCACGTGTAAGAAGAAGCTGAAAATGATTTAACAGAAAATTTAACTATTCTATTTTTGGTTGAAAATTTATCTTTGTTGGATGAAAATTCAACTATTTGGTTGAAAAGTCATATTTTCTATTTAAAAATTAAATCATCGGTCTTGTACGTCAAAGCCATGGTTTGCTGAGTCGTAACACAATATACTATTCAACCAAACTGATGAATTGTCAACAAAAATTATGAATCTTCAACTGGAATAGTTGAATTTTATACCGAAAGGATTAATTTTCAACCATCAAGATTAATGTTCTACAAAAAAAGACGAATTTTCCACAAGGTATATAAATTTGCAAACAAATAGTTTCATTTTTAAATAAGGGATATCAATTTTCAACCAAATAGTTTAATTTTCACCCAAAAAAAGATAAATTTTCAACCAAAAATAGAATACTTAAATTTTCTGTTAAAAATTTAATTCTTAAACAAACAAAAAAACGGATTTTAAGCAAAATAGTTGAATTTTCTACTGGAATAGTTCAATTTTTAGTTTAAAAAATTGATTTTCAACAAATTAGTTACATTTTCAACCAGAGATGAATATTCGATTAAAATGATGAATCTTCAACAAACCAAAATTAATTTTTAACAACAGATTTTTACTTTTAACCAAGTAGTTGAATTTTTAACTAAAAAAAGATTATTAAACAACGAACAATGTAACAAAATTTTCTATTATAATTCAGAAAAATTTCTTCTTTGAAATAATACTTCTACTCTAAAAACTACTTGAAATACTTTCTTTTTCTAACATTTGGAAGAGTGAAGAGGCATGTGATAAACAAGATGGAGTTTATGCAGTGCACACCATCTCACTTGCAAGAAGAAGCTGAAAATTATTGTTAGTTGTATTTTTCCTTACGGGGGGCTTTGCCCCCCGAACACCGTCTCCTCCAAACCCATTAATGATTCACCCTCGACACACACTCGCATACGAAAACCATTCCGTTTTTGCATAAAATATCGTGTGTCACTCCTCAGTAAACCTTTGACGACCTCGTACTGCAAACATCGGCCTTGAACGTCAAAGCGCCGTGGTTTGCTGAGTCGTAACACAGTATACTATTTCTAGTGGATTGAGAAATTTCAATCCAAATTTTTACTACATATAAAGTATATTTCGAAACTATCCCAATAAAATGCTTTGATTAGAAAAAAATTTAAATAGAGCATTTTCAACATTTCAAAATTTGTTTCGAATTCTCTCGGCTAGTTTACCTAAAAGTATTGCTAAAAATTATACTTATACGGTATGCTTGGATTCGTATAAGAGTAAGCTAGATTGCATTCATAAAATTTAAATAAATATTGATGATATTACAAATATGCTTGATCAGAGTTGCCCTTCTTTTAAAGACAACTTTGTCGGCTTGTAAATGATTCTTTCTCAAATGTAAAAAGATTTTATATATTAGAAACTATATTATAAACCTATATTAGAAACTTTTTTTGTGGTAGATTAAGAAATTTCAATCCAAATTTTTGCTATTGACATTCGATTGCCAAAATAGGAAACTTGGGTTCTTTTCATTTTTCGATTATGTTCAATTTTTATGATAAAAGTGACTCCTAAAAGTATATATCATTCAAATCAGAATTTCAAGAAACATGCAAATTCGTTGAACGGCAGAGAAGTATTTTTGGCAAATTTTTTGGGAACTTGAACATTTCGTACATTTCTTTGGTGGCCCTAGAGAAAATTCAGAAATGAATCTGAGAAGGTTTTCTTGAGAGTGGTGCCAGATGTGAATTACAGTTAGCGTAGGCCCTAGGGCCTAGAACTTGGCCGGGTGAGGTAAAGGGGCTCCTTAATATTTGGCCGCTAGGATCGGTAGTTACTTGCCTTGAATTTACTTCATTCAGACACTTCGTTAGCACATGATTATTCATATTTATTTAAGAGAAACTTTTTAATTAGATACATACATTTGTAGATAAAATATCAATCTAGATCCAGCATTTAGAAAATTTATGAAATAACCATTACAAGGCAAGAAATTAGTCTTCAAAAGTAGGGTAACTTTGACCAAGCATATTTTTAATATAATAAATGTTTATAAAAATCTGACAAATGCTCGATGTAGTTCATTATTTTCTGAATCTATGCATACCACACAAGTCATATTTTTCACTATACTTTTGAAGAAAATAGTGGTCGGCGATGACCTTACAAAAACCCATGTCCCCAGCCCTCTTAAGGCTCATTTAGGGCTCCCCGAATTAAATTTGAACTTCAAAAAAAAAATGGTTTAAACAAAATAACCAAAATTTTTTTTTGTTCATTTCCCTTGGGGGCCATACATATACCACGTGTACATTTTAGGGGGGGGGGGGATGGCAAAATTCCACGCTTGTTCACGAGGGGGACCAGGGGGATCCAACTAGAATCCACGTGGACACACGGTCCCCTAAATCTGCGAAAAATATACTGAAATGAGACAAGGTATACTCGAGGTACACTCTAATTTTTACATTCTCATCTCAATAAGAAGGTATTTGACTTTCGCGGATTCCATTAAATGTCTCTTTGTCGTTGTCGTTTCTGTGTCGGATAACTTTTGAAAGACTACTCTGATTGGATTGTGCTTTGTCACACTTTTTAAGGGTATAAAAAGAAAGGACGAGTTTGTTAGCCAGCTATTTTGGATAAAAATTGAAAAAAGTTAGAGCATTTTGAAAATTTTTAAGACTATTTTTTTAAAGATTAAAACATTCCATGGACGGCTATTCATGGTACTTGAAAAGTTGAACAATTTATCCTTACGAATTTTTTCGATGAAAAGAAAATTATCAGGGTTATAGCATTTTAAAAATTCAAAAAAGAAACGAAAATGAATAGACGAAATTTGTGCACCCAAAAAAGATCTACAACACTATGAAAAAAATGAATAAACAAAATTTGCTCTTCCGAAAAAGAGTGAAAACTCATCCAAATTTGTCACCAATAATTTTTTGATAGGGGGCGTAGTTTTTGTTTTAAGGGCATGTGACACAGTCAAATACCTACATTACCGACCTCACTTTTTCAATTTTCCGAATTTTTGTTTGAATCTAAGAACTTTTTTTGTAAATAAAATATCGGGCTGAAACTTTGGAAAATGTATGAGAAGACAATAAACTACGTTTACGTACTTTATTCGAGGAGGAATTTCGCAAAAAAATTATTTTCGAAGAAATTAAAACTGGGTGCATTTTTTGAACCTAAATACTTTTTTTTATAAGGAAAATATCAGCTTCAAACTTTCAGAAATGCAAGAGCCGACAGTAAAGTACGTTTATGTACATCATTTGAGTATAAAAGATGCAAAAAGAAAAATTCCAACTAAATGTCAACAACGGTTGCCAGTTCGGTCGGTATTCGCTGTGAACACGAAAATGCGAAGTCTGGCGGTCACTAAACGAAGCCAATAACGATTTCAATACTTACATAATTCAACACTGAAACAACATATTTCACTCAACTTTTATGCTGGACACAACTTTTAGAAATATTATTGTAAGAACACCGCATCATCAATATTTGACAGCGTGGACCCCATATTTCAGATGTAGACGAGCCAGCTGACAGAGCCTCGATTAGTGGCTACTTTACTGTCGGCTCTTGCATTTCTCAAAGTTTGAACCCGATATTTTACTTATCAAAAAAGTATTTAGGTTCAAAAAATCCACCCAGTTCTAATTTCTTCGAAAATAATTTTTTGCAAAGTTCCTCCTCGAATAAAGTACGTAAACGTAGTTTATTGTCTTCTCATACATTTTCCAAAGTTTCAGCCCGATATTTTATTTACAAAAAAAGTTCTTAGATGCAAAAAAATATTCGGAAAATTGAAAAAGTGAGGTCGGTAATGTAGGTATTTCACTGTGTCACATGCCCTTAATCGTAAAAAATAACGTTCAAAATAAAAAAATTAAATTTTTTGAAAAACGACACAAGGTGCGAAAAAAAATTAGTAGACAAAAGTTGTTCACCCAAAAAGGATGTACAAATTTGTTATTAGTAATTTTAGATAGGACGAGTAGATTTTATTTTAATTGTAAAAAATAAGATTAAAAATAAAAAAAATTAAATTTTTGGAAAAACGACACAATAGACGAAAAAATGAAAAGACAAAAGTTGTTCAACTAAAAATATCTACAAATTTTTTATAAACTATTTTTATAAAAATATATTAAAAATAAAAAAATTAACTATTTGGGAAAAGGACAAAAGTCACAATAACATTTTATTTAACAAATTTTTCGCCTAAATTATATCTTCAAATTTGCTTAGAACCACCTTACGCTATGATGCGCATTTTTTAGTTTAAATCGTCAAAAATAACATTGAAAATAAATCAAATTAATGGAAAAACGACATAAGTTACAATAAAATGTATAATAAAAAATTTTTGTAATAGGATGCACACTTTTTTTTAATTATAGAAACAAGACAGTGAAACTATTTTTGTTTCAATACCAATGCATATTATGAATTGTACTAATATAAATTTATTGAAATGACACGCTTTTCAGGGTAGCTGAGAATAACATTTAATGCAAAATAAGAAACAGATATTAAAGTAACCAATAAAAATAAAATGTATACTTTATTTTTCAATATCTAAATAAGCAGCCCCAGGTGGAGGTACAGAAATAAATATAATATACATTTTTCACAATTTTTCACAATCACCAAATTACAGTTGTTGATGCTTTGACTTTTAATTTTAAAAGGCCTGCGCACACATGTGGGGGAAATACAAATTAAAATTTTTAAGAACAAAGCAACGGTCTAAAAGTAACATTTTTTAAAATAACTCCTTTGAGGACCAAAATCCTTTCGGACGTTTGTCAGAAATAGATTTTCTTAATTTTTATGTGTCTCATTCGGTGTGAAAATAGCACAAAAATAGTGTGAGAAAAGTAAGAGCAATCATGTTGCTTGAAAACAACACAGTTTAACCAGCTAAATATTACATTTCATTAAAAAATACCTTAAAAAATACCTTAAAAAAATGTCAAAGGCATCAATGCATCTCTGAAAAGGTTTCCCGATAATAAATGCATAATAGGATGGATAGAAAATAACAAATTCTGGGATTCGAAATCGCTACAACGCGAAAAATTAGCATATTGGGATCCTAAAAAAGTAAATAATTAATTTGGAATCGATGGCCATGCAGCTTGGTTACCGGCACTGAAAAAAATGTTAAAAAATGTATGTTTTGCTGAGTTTTTGAATTTTCTTAAGTTTTAGTTTTTTTATGTGACTCCGCTGCATTTACGCGTTTTTATGCGACAGCGTAGAGCAGGGCTCTTCAGAAGGCAGTCAGTGACTGCAACGACTGCCAATGGCAGTCGCGAGACTAGGACAAATAGGCCCTCATAAATTTTCTTCGAACTTGTCCTTCGACTCGTCCCTAATCCTTCACGGTAAATTACAGTTTGAAATGAAAAAATGAAATGTATTGTGAATTCAAGTAGAAAAAAATCAGACCCTTCGGTGTGAACAATGAACCGCAACGAGCCGTGACCGTAACGACCGTAACCCTTTTCAGAATTCCTGGAAAGCGAAGAAAAAAATGACAGAAAAACTTGGTGGCACTCATAAACTTGTCGTGGCAGTCAGCACCTGCTGAAAGTGGTGTGAGCCCTGGCGTAGAGTATCGTAATGTTGTACATTACGATACAGCGCAAGATCACTCTTCACATTACACTCCGCTGTATCGTAATTACATTACGATACTGTACGCTGTCGCACCAAAACTTGTAAATGCACCGTCATCATACAAAATAGTAATGCGTCTCGGCGCATAATATACTATTACATATCTGAAGGTCAAAAAAGTCTTTCCAATTTTTTGCGGATTTTAATGAATTATTTTCTAACAGATTAATTCCTATTTAATTCACCCCTTTTTTCGGAAAAAAATTCTTAACACATTTGTAAATTCGTGAAGAATTTAAAAAATTTTGATAATGGTATTTAATGAAAGTATCTTTGTAACTTGCGGTTTAAAATACTTCTGAGCATATGTAGGTTTTTTCAGCATATAAATACACACTGGAAAAAAATCGACAAGGTCCAGGAATCGAAATTAAAAATACAGCGAATTTTTGAAATTCTGATTTATAAATTGTGGTTTAAAATTTTTTCTGCGCATATGTGGGCCTTTTTCGCATAGAAATACAGAAGAAAAAAATTCTAAGAAATACCAGATTCCAAATTTTGAAAATTTACTGTAATTTCAATTTCGATACCTCGGTCTTGCCAATTTTTTTTTAGTGTATTCTTGTGCTAAAAAATCCCACAATCCTACTCTGATACTATTTACACAGGTGTTCAGAATTTTTTCCGAAAAAAGGGGTGAATTAAATTGGAATAATAATAGGAATAATCATATAGTTAAATAGTTATATAAATAGGTAATATATAAATTTATACAACATAACAAATATAATAAATTAAACAATTAAATAGGAATAAAAGGCCCCCGCCATGCCAGTTTAGGAGGGAGAAATTAGAGGGGAAAAAGTGGTGGGAATGTTTACGCATTTTCAATTGAAGGAAATCTCGAATATGCAAGTGACTTGTCAGAGAGGATCGTAAAATGTAACATGACCGTTTAAAGGGCCGAAGGATTGTTTTGTGAGTAGAGAGATGCAACATGGTTATGTGCGTGCATTAGGAGTGTAGAGTCAATTGTATTGAGAAAACTTCTAAAACAAAAAGTATTGGTTGTATACAGGAAAAAATATTATTATTTATTTTTGTTATAATTAAAAATCTCCTTTTTTTCATTATTTTATTATTTATATTCATGAATTAATGTAACTAAATTTTCTATTTATTTATTGAACAATTGGGAGAAATTGACAACTAACAATGAAGTTTAGTTAGTAACGCGTGGTAAAATGCAGAAAGATTTTCAGTGTCAGTACGCTGGTTTGCCGCATTCGGATTACTTGCTATGTGAGTCATTTCAAGTAACATTCTTTTTTTGTAATTTGTGGTTGTTTTCAAGGATACTAGTTTGATCAAAGTCAAATCTGTGATCCTGATACCATGCATACCTTACCATGCATACTGATACCATTTGCTAGGTGGTCCGTAAACATCCTTGATGTGTTCTTTTTCCCGAATTTTTAGGGGCCGCTTTGTTGTTTCTATACATGATCCAATTTACACCAGGTCTAGCCACGCGCAAGTAAAAAAATTTCAGCCAATCAGCAACGATACCAGCTACCATGGAGAATAGACACAAGGAGACCAAAGTAATGTAACGAAAAATTAGCATATTTTTTCGCGAAGTACACACGCCTAAACTTCCCGTTCGTGGCGCTGGTATGAACATATGTACAAAAAATATGGCCGCTATACAAGGCAATATTTGTACATATCTTCATACTAGCGCCACGCACGGGAAGTTCAGGCGCGAGTACTTCGCGAAAAAACATGCTCATTTTTCGTGAAGTCAATGTACAGGACTTTGGTCTCCTTATGTCTATTCTCCATGCCAGCTACACCGCCATTGTTACCGACCGGGACGGTTCCACTGTCGGAAGTCGAATGAGAAGCGGGGTGGATAAATCACAAGACCACTTTGAATTTTAAAACATTATATTTTCCTCCATTCGTTGACTTTCACAAATGTCTTCCTGTCCTATTCCTATGATTACTAGGCCCTCTCGAGTCCCGATCTCCTTCACCCCTTATTCCTTCATTATAGGTACACTTCGGGGCCTCCGGTCTCGTCACACCTCTGGAGGCACACTTCGGGACTTCGGTCCCGTCCCGCTTCCAGAGGCACACTTCGAGACCCTCGATCCCGTCTCACCTTCCGAAGCACACTTCGGGACCCTCGGTCCCGTCTCACCTCCAGAGGTACACTTCGGGACTTCGGTCCCGTCCCACCTCCACAGGCACACTTCGAGACCCACAGTCTCGTCTCACCTCCTCCAGGGCATTCCTGGGAGAGCGGGATCCTTTTCACTCAATCCACAATATATACCATGTTGCCATCCGCTCGAAACTAGAACGTCGACAATTGACCGTTCACAACACTAGGTCCCCGCGCGACCACAACACCCCGTCGGGCACGCCTCGAAGACGGGACTGGTGTCTGCCCGGAAAATACCACCCAACTCTACACTACACTTTTATATCCCATACGGTCACAATGCCGGCAATAATAACGCTTTCCATTAATTAAATTGCATCGTTTACAGAGACTTCTCGGAGTTTATTAACAATAAAGGCAACCTGTTCGGGACTCAGATAGATGGGTTCGTCCGTCGGTAACATACTCCCCCCCTGTACGGAGAGCTAGGATTTCTTCGTACATCACAAATAGGGTTACCGACGTGATCCGAATAGTGAATATAGGATGTCGATGATAGTTTACAAAGGTCAAAAACACATGTCGCGTGGGGAAAGGTCTTCATCGAGCACAACACTCTGTCATCCTTCCTCTACATATTCCTACTTCTTGGAGTCTTTGGGCTCCACGGATCTCGACCGCCCTCGTCTCTCTGATCCCTATCTCCTTCACCCCTTCTTCCGTTATTGTAGGTACATTTCGGGACCTCCGGTCTCGTCACACCTCCGGAGGCACATTTCGGGACTTCGGTCCCATCCCACCTCCAGAGGCACACTTCGGGACCTTTGGTCCCATCTCACCTCCCGAGGTACACTTCGAGACCCTCGGACCCGTCTCACCTCCAGAGGTACACTTCAGGACTTCGGTCCCGTCCCACCTCCAGAGGCACACTTCGGGACCCCTGGTCACGTCTCATCTCGTCCTTCAGGGCATTCCTTGGAGATCGGGATCGCCTTCTCCCGTCCACATAGCTGTTCCCAGAGACGTCTCTCCTCCACCTCTCCTACTAGACTTGGATCCTTCATGTCTGGGTTGGTAGCTACAGGGACCCCGCAGTGAAGATAACCGCTCTTTCTCGCTTTATTTCAGCAGCTTGTATAATCTGTAATCAAAGCAATTTTCTTTGTGTATTAGTCGAATGAGATGCCTCTTTCCTCTGTAAACGTTCTCCCCTTCACACAATTGTCAGACAACTGCCCCTCTCACCCTGATAGAAAACACTGTTGGGATATTGTAAAGGTCCAGCAAAACGACCAGCACTTAAGTTCTCCCTCAGCACGTTTCACGCAGAAACATCAGCATTGCCTCCCTCCAGCAGCGGTGATGCGCCTGCAACCATCCAACTAACACGCTTCATTTAATCATTTTCCAACCACAAATATGTAGCACTCCGCTCACAGATGGCCACTTCCTCAGCAAACCCACGATCCGCAAAGAGGAAGAAGACGAAAAAGTAAATCACTTACTTGAAACAGCAACCAATCACGTCTCTACTACAATAAAAAAATTAGCTGTGTCAATTATATCCGGAAAATACTTCCATGGACAATCGAGCCCCGTACTCCGCCCGTTTGCGGAATATACCTTTCACAGATACCACGCCTTCTTCAAATTCTCAATCATTCCTACCACGCATCCTCCGCGGGATTGAAACTAGGTCATCCACTATCTCCCCGTTTCCAACCATCCTCAACTTCCTGCCTCCCTCCGCAAGGTCAGGAACCTTCGCCCCCTTGAAACAATCCACCGCCCCGATTATTCGCATTTCGTTCAAAGAGAACAACTATCACGATTAGTAATATTAGAAACACTTGAATGCAGCGATTCTCCTGTTCGCCGCAAGAATACATCATGAAATGACTCCATGAATATACCAACATCTGAGTCGCCAGCCCTAATACTCTTACCAAATCTCAGTCCACTCACAATCAAAACTCTGCTTACTTCATCCAGACTCCAATTCCAAAGAACATGTTTGCGCATTTACAAAAGCTTCTAATGTGAGAAATCAACTTTGCTGTGGTAATCCAGAAAGTCAAAGGAGAACAAACCAGACTCTTCTATATGCCATCTGATCCCTCATTAATTTAAGAAGCATGAGCGATACGAATACTCGTCTGACACGCCCCCCGTTTTCCAAACACACAATATTCCACCATAACACCAGTGACGCTATATACTTCAAAATATCAACAACAACTTTACAACCTCCACAACCCGTACATGATGAGCCCTTCCGTGCTTCGTCATATCAAATATAATTTGATATGACTCCTCTATATTCCTCTCCATCAACAGGACGCCATGAGCAAATGAACTGCAATTAAGCAATCACCTTTTGTTCAACCGCCACTAGCCATCCTCCTTCATTCAATCAGAGTTGTGAAACCACCCGTCACTCTCCCAGCCTTAGCAGTCTGATGCCGTCAAAGCACATCTCTACTGTAAACAATTCCCACCCAATCATCACAGAAAATCCGAAGTCACCGTTCTGCTGCAACGGTATTTAACTGATACAAAATCTGTATTTATATAAGGAAACAAAGACTGTTACATTCCTAAATCTGTTTATTGCTGATTGAGCCGTCACCCTCAAATCCAGTATGACTCAATTCGAACAAACCCGCTCTCGCACGTCAATACACCGCACTCGCCCCGTCACATTTCCATTTCACGAATACAACCTCTGCACCACCCGAAGCTGTCACATTCAAACAAAGATACCTCAAGTCCGATGTAATGCACATAGTGATGACAACTTAAAAAGGGGATTCCACCCCTACAGCAAATCGACTAAACAAAGAA
>CAKNYM010050220.1:127651-138183 GCA_932195095.1 Andricus curvator
GCCACCCTTACCGGATGAACAATCAGAACTAGCTGGCCGTCAAAACCGTCCCCACAACTTGATCCTCTGCCCAAACTACTCTTCGTTTCATATATAAAGATACTATGATTAGAAATAAAGGCAAAATGCAACCCAAATCGTTCTATTCTCAAACTATCCTGAGAACCCCCAGACAGGTCAGCTCTCGCGACAAAGTCAATTGACAAGAATTTCCCTCAGCTCAGTTTCCGATTTCCTGAAAAAGTTCTTACCTACTAACGTTTAGAAATCACAGAGCCCATCTGTCTTGTACTAAGATGCGCGAAGCTACACCAAGATCACTGCAATCCCACAACAAATTCAATGAAACTCTAAAATATTTTCCTGAATTTCCATCACTGAAATGACTTAAATTAAAAAACAAGAAACAACACCTGTACATATGTCAATCAATTTTCCGAAATCCTAATTAGAACAGGAAACATGAAGAAATCGAAGAACCACGCTTTCCAACTGTTTTAAATACGCCTCCAGGCTACTGCTTAACAATGCGTCACACTGAACTTCTTATTTAGGTACGACTAATGGAAAGGTCACTGATTTTTCGATTACAACGAATCCACTCAAACCATGGTAGAGAAAACCTCAATTTTCCTCCTAATTCAGTGTTCAAACATGCACTGCAAGTAATGTCACGCTTCGAAAACAAACCTCCGTTACTTCTATTTAAAATTTACCACCGAGATCCCAAGACTGATTGAACACATAAACAAACCTTCATTTGTAATTAACCAATCAACACATCACAAGTAAAAACAACATATTCGAAAAATCCCAATACTTAGCTTTAATTATTCTGTCCTTCTCAAAATGGACCTCGATGTGAGCCATTTAACCTCATCCAAATTCGAACAGCATTATCCATTCCGCGGGACTTTATCAGGCACTCGTCATCGGGTTGGTTGAATGTGCGACCCTTTGTCCCTTCCTGGTATGTCTTCCGCTCTCGCAGGTCCGTAGGATGACAGGGATAGATTGCCTCCTCTTCGCCTTATGGCGCACTTCCGAATTTTTGGGGACGTGAAATGACTTGCACGAAGTACATCTTCGCATTTTTCAGTAAAGTTCACTTAACAGAACACTTCACTTGTATTCACTTCTATTCACTTCACTGAACTTTAGATATCCACTTCACTAACCGGCGAACTGTCACTTTTCCCGTCGATCACAAAAAATATTTTAATCATCCTTGAATTTGAATCCACCCACGCCTTACGTCGTAGGACTGAAGACAGTGGTCCCTAAATTTGTTTTAAAACGTTACCCGGCGCCTCCACCATTTTGTTACCGACCGGGACGGTTCCACTGTCGGAAGTTGAATGAGAAGTGGGGTGGATAAATCACAAGACCACTTTGAATTTTAAAACATTATATTTTCCTCCATTCGTTGACTTTCACAAATGTCTTCCTGTCCTATTCCTATGATTACTAGGCCCTCTCGAGTCCCGATCTCCTTCACCCCTTATTCCGTCATTATAGGTACACTTCGGGACCTCCGGTCTCGTCACACCTCTGGAGGCACACTTCGGGACTTCGGTCCCGTCCCGCTTTCAGAGGCACACTTCGAGACCCTCGATCCCGTCTCACCTTCCGAAGCACACTTCGGGACCCTCGGTCCCGTCTCACCTCCAGAGGTACACTTCGGGACTTCGGTTCCGTCCCACCTCCAGAGGTACACTTCGGGACTTCGGTCCCGTCCCACCTCCACAGGCACACTTCGAGACCCACAGTCTCGTCTCACCTCCTCCAGGGCATTCCTGGGAGAGCGGGATCCTTTTCACTCAATCCACAATATATACCATGTTGCCATCCGCTCGAAACTAGAACGTCGACAATTGACCCTTCACAACACTAGGTCCCCGCGCGACCACAACACCCCGTCGGGCACGCCTCGAAGACGGGACTGGTGTCTGCCCGGAAAATACCACCCAACTCTACACTACACTTTTATATCCCATACGGTCACAATGCCGGCAATAATAACGCTTTCCATTAATTAAATTGCATCGTTTACAGAGACTTCTCGGAGTTTATTAACAATAAAGGCGACCTGTTCGGGACTCAGATAGATGGGTTCGTCCGTCGGTAACAGCCATATTGAATAAATGTACAGCTGGCGGCTGTGTTGAATGGTAACCAACATGGCCGCGGAGCTGGTATGCGCGATTTGGACGAAAATGGGACGTTTTTTGGCTAGACCATGAGTGAATTGGATCATGTTTCTATACATACTGATTCGCACCCTGTGCAAGGTATACTGTAGACAACATTTGAAGGGTGGATATTCAAAGTCGTATAACCGCCATTTCCAATTTTTTACGGGAGAGGGGGAAAACGCTCGCATTTTTTGTAATTATAATATTTTTGAAAAAACTCACGGTTGTTGGTTCTTTATAAGGTAATACGTCACTTATTCAAGTTTGAAACGTGCGACGTTTCTTGTTTTCCGAGACGCGATTTACCATTTCTCCGGAAATATAGGACCTAGAACATTGCTTCTTGAACCAAAATGTTTGTAAATGAATGTAATAACATAATCAAATGCACGGTGTGACGATTTTCAACATTAAAATACTTTTTTTATATGTGAAAGACAAGACGTAATATTTACCTTGACAGAAATGCAGGAAAACAGATGGTTATCATTGAGTCAAATTTGTTTACGTTTTGCACTACACCAAACTTGAATGCGTGGGATCCATACGAAGAATTCTGACACACATACACATACATTTTGTAGAACCTACTACTCTAAAAGTTCAAAAGTGTCTGCGAAAACACGGAATTTACATAAGGCTCCATTGGTTGTTATACGACTTTGAATTTCCAATAGGCCGCCAGTTACCGAAATGCAATGTTTGAAAAATTCTCACAATAAAACTATTGCGAATTTTGACTTGCTCTTGTCGCTGAAATTACGGCATCAGCTTAGAGTTTCGAAACAAAAAATAAAAAAAATTTTTGAAAAATTGGCGGTTATACGTCTTTGAATATCCACCCTTCATTTGTGTTATCATCTGTCAGAACGGGATCTTTTTTTGATTTCAAAATTGGAGTTAGATCATTAACCTTTTCAAAAACCTGTTTTTACGTTGAAAGGTTTTAATATCGCTGACATTTTTTCGGAAAAACCACGCGAAACGTGTATAAAGTAGTTTAGTAGTGCCTTGTGTCGAAACTGCGCATGCGCAACTTTTTCAGTCGTGCCTAAATTGAGTCATTTAGGCACGATTTAGGAGCATGAAAAGTGCAACTGATGCTGCAAGCAATTATTTCTTTCATTGGAACGTTCAAAACTAGAAATAAATAATTTAGAGTCTAAATAATGTTTTAGGAAATTAGTTTTATCTGCCCGACTATGAAAGCGCAACCTGGTGTTGGCTCGTTCTTGACTAAGTAGACTAAAGCATTGTGAACATTTCAATAATATATATTATAATATTCAATCATTGAGGTTTTAATCCTTACTCAGATTTGCATTTAACTTGGGGCATTTAAAAAGTAGTTCTAATCACACTGATAAACAAAAACGACCCATATCCTCGCTGCATGCGCTGCAATCAGGTATACTTTACTAGATATTTGCAACTAAATTATGTTTTGGTCCTAATACGAATTAGGGCCAAATTTGTTCATTTTTTATGCCAAACAACAATGTGAAAAGCAATTTAAATTCAGACAGTCCGTTATTGAGATGTGATACAAAATCTTGCACCCCTATCTCCGAATGGGTGAATGTTTAGTAACGCATCAACCTATATGCTTAAAAACACTTAAAATTGTTTTTTTTATCTCTTCCCAGGGTTTTTGGTGTCTCTGATATCGAATCTGAAGTCAGGTTTGCCAAATTCAAAATAGCTGATGCAATATAGCGAACCACACGGGGAAAAAGTCGTGATTATCAAGAAATTCAGTGTGATCAACTGAAAATTACTAACGTGTTTTTTTTTGGGTCGCTGATAACGAATCTGAAGTCAACATTCCAAATGGCTGATCCAATACCATGAAATTAAAAACACTTTTTTTAAGTATGGTCCGCAATATTAAAATTTGGAAAATCTTACTGCAGATTCGATGTCAGCGATACAAAAAGCCCTAGGATAAGCCAGTTTGAGTGCTTTTTAGTATATAGGTTAGTTTTTCGAGATTATTACGAGAAACGTTGTCGATATTATAAAAAAGAGGTGATATTTGAAATGTGCATTAAAAAAGCATCGAAATAATCTTGAGCATGTCCAAAAAAATTTTAGTTTTGACCCCTCAAAAATTCTTAAAAATTTGTTTACTACAAAATTTAGTTCCAAATATCTAGTAAACTACACCTGATAGTAACAAATAGAGGACAGGTTCGCGTTCAGCGTCCAAAAGTACTTCTCTCTTAAAACTAACCAGTGAAATTTCACTGGTTTAAACAGCCAGAAGTGTGTCACTGACAATCAGTGAGAATTCACTGGTTCATTCTGTGGAGTTCCGGCACTGGTTTAATCAGTGAGGTTCACTGGTTTTTCAGTACTGGTTTTTCAGTAGTAGTATGACAATCGTCATTCATCACTATTGTGGTAACAGTTGTAAAATTATATTTTAAAAACCGCACTCTACTCTCACAACAATAAATGAAGGCCGGGCTGCAATGTAATGGGATATAATATGTTGCGCCTAATTGTGGGAAGACCCGTCGTTATGTCAACATGTCGCATCGCTCAAAGTCAAACCCAAGTGGCCAGGGGCCTCCCACTATCAAACGAAAGACATGATATCCACTGCTCATTGCAGGCAGGAGCCAAATATTTATAAAACAAACACTAGTACACTATAAAGTTCGTTTTCACTCGAGAAATGCCAAGACCTGACCGGCGACTCACGCGTACCAGACGACTGGAGGTTCATGTCTTGTCCGCGTGGAGCGCTATATCACTGGTTCAATCTATCATTTGGCGTCACTGGTAGAATCAGTAGCGCTATTTTAATTAAATTACTTACTGGTTCATCCAGTTAACTTAGAAAAATCACTGATTCACCAGTGATAATTCAAAATACTGATTCAACCAGTGACAATTTAACTCGTTCATGTTAAGAGCGTTCGGAAATGGAATGTGGCATTCAGCGAAGGCATAGGTCATTTTTATTATTCAGTGTTATCGAATAGTATAGCCACATAGCAATTTCTTCTTTAATTTTTCGCATAAGTATAGGGAAATTTTCCGAGGAATAATTTTAGGAAAATGTTCCTTCTTTGACAGCTTTTTGAGGCTTTTGAATTAACCTCATGTATGTATTTTAACGATCTCTTTTCGCTTCGTTTCAGATCGCTCCCTCAGCAAAAAAACTCTGGGGTGTAGACGAGGGTGGCTCCAAGGACGAAGGGGGTGTAAAAGGTGGTGGGATACTTCACCTGGACGCCCACCAGATGTGGCGGGATTCCACATGGAGCACCTCAGGTATTTTCCTTTAGTTTCTTCAACACATTGCTTTTTTGAATATTCCAGGCAATTTCAAAGTTCTGTTCACTTTTCAAACTTCCGGCCCCCGCGCCAATGAGGCTAAAACCGGGGTTTATAATATCACTGAAAATCGCAATCATTTTAGATTTTAGAGGATAATAACTCATTATAATGTCATATTTTTTGTTTTAATGAAATAATCTGTAATTAATGTTCGAACAAAATTCTAACTTTCCACTAAACACTGGATTGTCGGGTTTCCTTTCGATAATTACTTTTATTTGATGTCAGGCAGCCAGGGCCAGCCGAGAAAGTCTTTGTGGGGTGTGGTATTCGCTGGTGCCGTGAGAGCGATGGGAGGGAGGGGGTGCGCGCGATAAAATAATTTTCCATTTGGCCAATATTTCTATCTTATATTTTAATCATAGGTATTATATAACATGAATGTAGAGCGTTCACATTTACTTGGAATTTTCGGTTAAATGAGAGGATAACTGCAGAAAACCTTTTCTGAGCGCAACCGCTTAGCAATAGTCGAGTTCGGATGTAGACATTCGGTATCGTCGAGTGTGTCCACACTCATCCTCGGCGTAAAACCTGCCGACAAATAGTAGTTAAACTTAGTAAAAAGACGACGAAGCGAGAATCACGGACGGTTACCCCTTCAAGGGCTTTCCGTGCCTGTCCGTATCGTCCGAGACTACTATCCGTTCCCTTCACGAAGGCCCCTCCAAAACACTCTATTGTATTTGCTGAAATGTTTCAATCAATTTAAGCCGAAATACAACTTTCTGCTATACAAATTACAAAATATAACACAGTCATCTTCAATTTCATTTTTTATTAATTGTTATCAATATAATTACATTTATTTTTTATGAATTTACAGTGAAAATATCAATGTATTTACATTTTTTTTTCAAAATTTTCAAATTGTTTATTTCAAAGATGTCACTGAAATTCAAGCCACGGCAGAGAGACGCGAAAAAGCACGGTTTTCATGTTTCCGCGAATGCTATTTTTCAAACGAACTTTATTATGTAAACAAAGGACCCCGCACGAAATATGAGTAAAAGGCCTTTCGGTCAAATTCGCTATAACATTGGGGAATAATTCTTGATGTGATTCTGATCAAAATTTGTTATGGGCACAACCCCCAATAATCAAGTCTTTACATATTAGAAGCTCCGGAAGGTAGTAGAGTGTGTTATTCTTGTGCTTGTGGTGACCGATACCTACAATTATATACTTCTTCACAACTGTAGTTTTATTCTTATATAACGGTGTAGAAGAGTGATTAGGGGGAGAGTGATATGTGCCAATGTGTGTGTGGGGGGGGGGTAAGAGTTTTTTATTCGTGTTTGGGTGCAAGTGTTTGTATGAAGAGAGGATGTTAGTGTAAGTGATTGACTATGTTGGAAGTGATTGTTATGTGGGAGGGATAGTGGGTTGGTTTGATGGTAGCAATGAGGGGGGATATGTATTAAATAGGTAAGAAGGTACAAATCTCAGCAGAAAGAGAGGGTGTCGATGAGAGCGATTAAAAATGAGGAAGAGGGGTTACACACTTCAACCTTACTCACTATCACACCAATCTAGTACTCCCATCATACATACACTGAGAAAACAAATTTTTGGATCCAAAGAAATGCATTTCTTTGATTGTATTCATTTGAGCCAAAAAACATTTTTACTTAATTGTACTAAATATTGTTTAAAAGCAACAAACTCGTGCATTGATTCAAAGGAATCATTTCTTTGGGCGCCATTTCTTTGAAATAAAGAAATATTTCTTGGCCTCAGAATATGAGATAATTAACTCAAGGAATTGATATCTTTAAAACTAAGAACCTAGTCTCCTTAAATCTTGCTTTCGCATCCAAAGAAATAATTTTTTAGCTCAATAATTTTGAGCCTTTGAATTAAAAAATATTTCATTTGAAATAAGTAACTCATCGATGCGTGAAACAAATATTTTGGTTTCTTTGAATCAAAGAAATATTGACATAAATGAAAGCAATATTAATTAAGTGAACGCGATATTTCTTTCGTTCTAATAGAACGTGTCATTAGTCGAATAAAGTAATTTATTCACTTAAGTAATAATTTATTCACTTGGAAGATATGTTTCTTTTAATAAATAGAGTGAAGCGATTTATGTCCAATAAATATTTCCTTCAAGTGAAGAAATATATTTTTGAAATAACTTCATACACCATTCGTTCGAAAAAATATTTTGGTAAAATTCCTTATTTGTACTGAGTAGTTCAGACATATACCGCCAGATGCGCAGATTTTATAGTCTCACAATAGAAATGGATACCCCAGTCTTTAAGTTAGCCATACATTTTCACCGTAGATATAATCTGAAAAATGTGGTGATAGGTGTTTATCGGTCTTCCTAAGCATTGGTCAGTTGGTCTTGCTTGAAATTCTTTTTCCTACTCCGCGAAAATGAAAATAAATATATTGTTATAAATTATAATCATTATAATTGCATTGACTATTTTTTTCAATGAATGGCCCTGCTTCATTTTCATACTTAACTATTCAACATTTTTAAACAATAGGAGAACTTTCTGTTTTAGTAAATTGTTCTTTGAATCAATTAATATTTTCTCAACTCTGTTACGTCTTTTTTTTAAACAATATGCCGCATCTTAGAAACAAATAAATATTTATTTCCGTTGAAAAAAATTTCTTTGTTGCAAAGAAATGTTTAGTTTACCAAAAAATACGCTTATTTGAATCAAAGAATCGTATATTTGGTTCAAAAGAAGCTTTTGCTCAGTCCGAGTTACATTTATTTGTACACTGAGAAACTTTAGGTTAGAAAAATTACTAAAACGGATAGCAAATGGGGGCAAAATGCTTAAATTTCGACATTTTAATACATAAATAATAAGTTATACTATTTTTATAAGAAGATTTCCTATTTGGTAATAGCAAGCCTTACTATTTTCTGTAGTAAAATCCGATGTAGGAAAAATTAGTAGAGAAATTAATAAATTGTACAAAAAGAATAAAAGTAATAAGTATTTTAAATAACATAATATACTAAATATGTAGAAGAAATTACTATCGTCTGTAGGAACACGATGTGTATTATGCACATTTTCTACTTTTTGTAACAAAGGTTAATACCAATTATTAAAATTGGTCCCAGATATTACTAACTGATTTAGCAGACGATATCGAGCCTTGGACCGAGCGCAGCCGAGTGCATCCGACGTGTGTCGATCGCCGATCAACGGATTGGAGGTTAAGATTTTACTGTGGCGTAAAGAATTTTCAAAATGTTGTATTCCTGAAATATAAATATATGCTTTAAATTTACTTTTAATTGTGTTTTTTGTTATAAAAATAGTTAAATTTATAATAAATATTCTATCTACATTTCATTTACATTTAAAATAATTTAATTTTGAAGATTTACAATTTAGAATTATTTTTAGGTAGCGAGAATGACATTTAATTTATGTTTCAATTCAAAATCCGCAAAAAAACGTAATTTAAAAAAAAAATTTACTTATTTTAATTACATTAAAAATTTTGTTGTTTAAAATTATAAAAATATCATCAATATTAATCAATTAAGGATTAAATGAATTAGAACCAATAAACTTTCTATCATTTAGGTCAGATGGAAGTTTTCATTCTGAGTCTCAAAATGCCTTATAGGTAGATGGATCATCGCCCGACTGCTGTCCCGGAGACGCGTGTTCGATTCCCGCCAGCTTCGTTTTCTTCTAACCCGATTTTTCTGTTTCAGCTTTATAATATAATACTATCTTTTAAGAATATATACATATATGTAATTTCTAATGTTGTCAATTCTTAATTTAAATAAATGTGAATTATGCGTTAAATGTAGAATATGTGTGTAGGTAGGCTTGTGTGAAAGTTAGCAACACGTGTTTATACTTTTTACTATTCTCACTGTAGCATATTTTGCTAACCAGTTAGTAATTCGGTGCGCACGGTCCCTGCGCATCATTTTACTACAGTACTTTGTAAATACTGTTATCTTCTACAGATATTAATCCAACAAATTTACTATTTTCTCCTATCAAAATTAGTAAATGGCAGTAGTGCAGACTTGCAGTTTTACTACAGAGGTTAATAAATACTTCAAATGTCTTTTACAATAAATGCAATAGTTTTAACTTTTATTCCAATATATTTTATAATTCTTTAAGTAGCTACGAGTTACTATTGAGGTTAGTAAATATTATTAAAATTTGCTTTTTGCCCCTCATTGCAAAGTTCAGATAGTAAAATCTAGTGTGATTTTTAACAAGAAATACAAACAAGGGTTTCTCAGTGTATGTAATAATTATCGTCTTGGACTTACACCATACTTCTTCACATTACGGAACTCACCTATCATATCAAATACTTATTTATTACAGTCAATAACAAATCTATTTCACTCAACGCATATTTTACAGTGTCGAGTAAGTATTTCTATGCCTTAAGCATGGCGTTCCTCAGATGCAAACAAAAGATTTCTTTAATCTGAAGAAATATTTCTTCGGCCATATTCTGCTCTACCATTTCTTTGAATCAAAGAAATTTCCTTTGATTCAAATAAGTTTTTTTTTCAGTGTACGCTTTCATGTACGCAGTCATACACAACATACCAATCATCTTTACACCAACATACAGTATATTAATCACCTTCCACACTGAAAAATGCAGAACATCTTTTATGCTTACACTCATTGACGTCCACGCCTAAAAATAATACTGACACGTATTCATTCACACACATCGCATATTGTATAAAACAAAAGTAATAACCCCTCCACCCTCATTTCAACCTACACTTCAAACACTCTTTCTCATTTTCAATCGCACTCATCAACACCCTCTCTTTCTGCTGAGACTTGTACTTTCTTACCTATTTAATACATATCCCCCCTCTTTGACCACATCGTACCAACCCACTGACCCTCCCACATAACAATCTCTTCCACCATAGTCAATCATATACACTAACTTCCTCTCTTCATAAAAACACTTGCACCCAAACACGAACAAAAAACTCTT
>CAKNYM010050220.1:138283-155470 GCA_932195095.1 Andricus curvator
AATACCCCCCCCCCCCCACACACACTCACACACAAATACACAGGATTTCTCTTATTCATACCCAATCACATAAGAATAACACTACAGTTGTAAAGAAGTATATACTTGTAGGTATCGCTCACCACAAGCACAAGAATAACACACTCTACTACCTTCCGGAGGTTCTAATACCTACTCTCTAAATTTGAATTAGTAGAAAACTACTAATTGGTAGTAGTTTTCTACTAATTCAAATAGTGCCGATTCGTTTACTGGTAATTAGTAAAAATCTACTAATTCAATGAGTAAGAATAACTGACTAAATGAATTAGTAACTGTATCTACTAAAGAAATTGGTAACGTTACTACTAAATGAATTGATAAACAGTTTTAACATAAAATGTGTTTTTTTCCACTTTATACGATGGAAATTGCACAAATGCACATGTAACACTTACTTTTCGATAAAACGTAAATGTTTTCATACACTAATCGGTTTAAACTATGCAAGGCAATAATAAAATTCAAGGAGCAGACAAGTAATTCTTAACGTTACAATCTTTCAGATCGAAATTTCTCAACCACACACTGTGTTTATCTACAACTTCAATTTTGCCAAATAAGTTTCACCTTTTTATTTTAACACTTCCATTCTGTGGCACTCTATGAAAACTTGAATTGAGGTTTTTATTCTCTTTGGAGTCACAACCACTGACACAACAACCTCCGAAACTTGTTGATTTGGGATACTGATGTGCAAATTCCATTATTGGAGCAAATAATTATCAGCTCGGAAGTATTTTGCTCATCAGAGCTACTTATTACAGCACTTATTTATTCATTTGGACGATCATTACACTTAAACGCTATGTTTTTGCTGTGTTTCGTGATTTTTTACGTGTATTTAGTATGTCATCCACGGCTCTCCATGGCCATATTGGTTAGTTCGCGTAGAGGCTGACAGTGTCGCATATCATGTTTAAATCCCCAATAGCAATTCATTGTTACTCATTGAATTAGTAAGTTGGTAATACTAAGCAGATTAGTAGAATACCCTTACTAATTCATTTAGTAACCTAAATCTTACCATTTCATTTAGTAGAAAGTGATAAAATTACTAATTTAACAGTCAGATGCAATGCTACTAATTCAATTAGTAAAATTTCTACTAATTCGGATTTAGAGAGTAAACACTTGATTATTGGGGGTTGTGCCCATAACAAATTTTGATCAGAATCACATCAAGAATTATTCCCCAAAGTTATAGCGAATTTGACCGAAAGGCCTTTTACTAATATTTCGTGCGGGGTCCTTTCGACTTGTCTTATGCGTAATAAAGTAAGCTTTATCATGGTATAAACTGTGTTTTTTTGCGATTTTCCTTTTACGAGTAATTTTCGAAAATGTAGAGTTGTTTGGGGGGGGGGGCCTTTGTAAAGTGAACGGATAGTACATAGACGACTCGAGAATCACCGCACCTAAATAATACTGTTTTCCTTTGTACCTTATCAATATTATTTACCGACGGCATTAGCTGCACGTTGAATCCTGACTCGGGAAGAGTCCATAATTTCAAGCCAGTTTGAGCGCGGATAACACTCGGATGGATGACCATCTGCAACGTACGACCAGGATGTGTATTCGCTGGGTTTTAACTAAAATGTCGAGTGGGAGGTTTGTCGCCGGTGACGATTGTGTGCATTCGATGGATATGGCCGAAGTTTGCCTTTAAACTCGACTGTCGAAAACCCGGCTGAACTCGGGGTGTGGTTTTCTGCAGTTTTCCTCTCCTCTGACCAAACGTCTAGGCAAATGCGAGTACTTCTAATAAATTTGGATTCAGCTGCGTGTTATCACGGGTTGTGAATAAATTCATACAGTGATTCTATGCCCACCTTATTAAAAGAAAATTTTCACAGGCCCATACACAGTGAAGTGGAGTCATCTGGCGGTGTATGTACTCATGCTAAAGGACTTTTTTTGTTACCTTAGAAGTGATGATGACCCGTGTGTAGACCTCTGTTTCACCGGGGTTTTAAAACAAAGGCCATAGTACAATAGGTTTTTAACCGCAGTGCTACGGGACTTGAATGGACCAACCTAACAAGATAATAATAATATTTTGATTTGTCTGTATTATTCATATTATGTTTACGAAATATTTTATCAACAGTTTTACAGTGTTACATTTTACTATTTGCAATCCCTTTTTTTAGTGGAAAAACTAATTTGAACGCGACACAAATGCCCAAGAAAGCTAAAAGTGCAATCAAAATTTGGGATGTGGAAGGCTGATACAATCCGCACTGTTCGCATCAGCCTTGCAGGCTACACCAAAAAAATATTCATCCTAATATCCTTATCGGAACTGTGTGTTTTGTTCGCCCACGCACTCTAAAATGTATACGCAAAATATCGGAAAAAGTTATAACTTTCCTAGCAAAATTGAGAACCGGACGTTTAGAGATGTTTTTTTCCGAATATCAAATATAGCCTGTTTCATTAAACTAATAAATATTGCGTTATAATAAACTATTACTCTTTATTACTAACTATTACTAAAAAGTGCTTCAGTTTCCAAGAATACATGTTCATTTCGCATTTATAAAATACACTCTAAAAAGATCCATCGACAATAAAATAGCAAGGTAACACACGTATGAGGAAGCTTCTGTTTCGTTTGGGTTTAATGTTTCAAGTGATAAAAGACATTTTTCCACGTTCGAAAATTTGGTGGCCCTAAAAAAGGGCCAGTTTAAATGCTGTACAAAATACCTGATTATATAATATATATCCAGTATTCCGAATTACAAATGTAACTTAAATTTTAGGTACTTGGTACCTGAAAGTTATTTCATTTTTGTGTAATTTTTATACGTCAAAATATTATTTTTTCTATTCACTGAATTACTAATACAGTAAACTTCCTTTTATTCTACAGTTCGCTTATTCTACAGTTCACCTATTCTACATCCCCTATACACGTTTATTCTAATTTGCGCAGTTTCGTCATCTCCCACCACGGTCCCTGTACGGGCTGTACGGCCACGCCCGCATCAGTGAGTGACCAATTAAAAAAAGAGGCCCGAAGAGCGGGAAGCCTTGAATTGAGTATTTTGACATGCCGTCATGTGAATGTAGACAATTTTTTCGAGAAAATATTCTAAACGAAAAAGTCATAAATGTACAAATAGTAATATTTCTCAAGTGTAGAATGGATTTTCTCAGCCATGTTCCATTCTTTTGTCGATTCACGACCTTTCAGTGTCACGAAATGTAAGCAAATTTCCGAAAGGCCGTAGCAGGATAAGCATGGTCTGGGTGCCCCCGCATGGATTTGCTTCATATTTAGGGGATAAGTTTCTTTCATTATGAATCTAATTTACCCCAAGTGCCAAGTTCAAAAAAAAAATTTTTTTACAACAATTATAAATAAATTTTTAAAAATTAAAAAAATCAATTTTCTCAAAATTGGCTCAACCGATTTTGATGGTTCAAATATATATTATAGAAGGTACTAAGACAATTAAAAAAAAAATTGACACCTAATTCCTTTCAGGAGAAGGGTGTGAAAAAAATTATTGTAATTTTGTAACAATTTTTTTTAAATGAAGTACTTCTTGCACACCTACCATTTTTGCCTATATTATGCTCACATTCAAGGCTCCAAAATATATTTTTGCGGAAATGATCACAGCATCACTTCATAGTTTAAAAAAATAAAAACTACTTATTGGCCCCTCACATGTATGCAATTCCATGAGAATGAGGGGCCAACTTAAGTTTCAGCTTATGACGCAATAAGTTATACTCAATGGTATAATAAAAACCAGATGCAACAGCATTATTCAATGTCAATTCACAGTGTGAATTGATTATAAGTAGATAGAAAAATACTTCTCTTCGTTTACTGCTGACATTCGCCAAACTAATTTCATGTCTGCCCAGGATGCACCACGTGGAGGTTGTCAGTCAGATTAGCATCCCTTACTTTATTTACACCAGACATGCCCAACTCGGGGAAATTCCCTCCGGGAACACATGTTCCGCGTCCACCTCTCCTTCTCCTAGAGAGCGGGAGTGGTGGTAAAGGCTTGCGAGAATCTCTCCTCTGTGACATACGCGTCTACCACGCGCTTGCGTCTACCACCTCTCCCGCTTTCTAGGAGAAAGAGAGGTGGACGCGGAACATGTGTTCCCGGAGGGGATTTTCCCGAGTTGGGCATGTCTGGTACAAATTTCCAGAAGATTTTATTAAAAATTGCTAAAAGTACAGTACGTCAAAGTATGTACATTCTAAAATGCGCATTTGATTGTTAAATATAAACATTAGAATAAAATTTTCTTTATGCTTTGGTATACTTTGGTATACCACTTTTTTTCAAATTTAAAAATTCTATGTACAGATATTCGTAGTACTCAAAAAGACAAACAATTTATCCCAATGACTTTTTTTTGATAAAACAAAAATTACTGGAGTTATAGCATTTACAAAATTCCAAAAAACGAACGAAAATGAGCATTTTAAGCCAAACAACAGACAATACGAAAAAAAAAATCAAGAGAAGAAAAATATTTCTTTTTGAACACCCTACAATATTGTTATAAGACTTTTTTAATTTTCTTGAAAAATCGAAACTTTTCATTTTTATCGCACAAAAAAATAATGAAAAATCAAAAATTCCATTTTGCGGTCAAAATATACAAGATACGAAAAAAGATGAATTGACACAAATTGTGCCCTCTAAAAAGATCTACAAATTTGTTATTAATCACTTTTTGATGGGACGCGTAGTTTTTGTTTCATTTGTAAAAAACTGATTTAAGAATAAAAGAAATTAACTTTTTGGACAAACGACACAAACCACGAAAAAAATTAATGGAAAAAAGTTGTTCACTCAGAAAAAGAGCTACACATTTTTTATTAATCATTTTTTGATAAGATGCGTAATTTGTGTTTCAATTGTGAAAAATAACATTAACAATAAAAAAAATTGTTGTAAAACGACGCAAGGTATGAAGAAGATCTACAAATTTGTTATAAACTTTTGTTATAAAAAAACATTTAAAATAAAAAAATTAACTTTTAGGAAAAACGATACACGATACAATAACATTTTATCTAACCAAGTTTTTCGCCTAAATTACATTTACAAATTTTCTTAGAACCACTTAACGCTAGGATGCATATTTTTGGTTCAAATCGTAAAAAATAACATTGAACAAATAACAAAATTCTTTTTTTTATCGGATGCACTTCTTTTCAATTATAAAAACAAGACAAGGAAAATACGTCTTTTTTTAATATCAATGCATATTATGAATTGTAATAATATACATTTATTGAAATGATATAAAATTTTCACGGTAGCTGAGGATAATATTAAATGCAAAATCAGGAACAAATATTAAAGTAATCACGATAAATATAATTCGTACTTTATTTTGCAATATCTAATAAGCAATCACAGGCCGACGTATAGAAATAAATGTAATATACATTTGATATAATAATGTTGAATATATAATGTAGAAAATTTCGTATTTTGGACAAAATCGAGTGCGAAGCACGAGGTACGTTATGAGAATGTATTCGTTAAAACCGAAGGAGCTTCAACAAAAGAGAATTCACAATCACTAAATTACAGTTGTCGATACTTTGACCTTCAATTTCAAAAGATGTGTGCACAAATGTTTGGGAAATACAGTTTCGAGCGCGAAGCGCCAGATAAATATATTATCTAACGCGTAGCGCGAGAACCAACAATCGCGCGCCCTAGGCGCGCTCAAACTTGCGAGCCGCGCGCGATGAGAATGTGCCCGCGGGGCGGGCAGGTTTTTTAAATTATATAGGTATATTACACAGTCACACAAAAAAATTTGTTTTCTGGCCTGGGGGTCAAACCATGTTTATTATATATTTTTGGGGTCGCTAAAACCGAATCCGAAGTCCATTTTACCCCATCACTTCAGGTTTTTGACATAATCTCAAAAAGTCTTCACAGCCACACAAAAATCAAAAGTAATTCTGGCCTGGGGTTCAGGCCATTTTTACTATACAAGAACATACCGCGCGCTACGTGCGCGGAAATTCTACTATTATCTTACTTAAGAACACTCAAATTTAAATCCATTCAAATGTGAATTAAGATTTATTACAATATTTTTCAATGAATTTTTGAATTGAATTATTCATAAAATCTAGATAAATTAGAAGCACATAAAATGATCCACATGTACACCTGGCGCAAATGAAATAGCCACAGTATAATTGACTTTGTCATTGCGGATGAAAGACTAAAGAGAACTAGTTAAAGATACAAGAGTCATGAGGGGTTCCGAATGCAATACTGATCATTACGTCTTAGCATCCAAAATAAATTTAGGGCGGGGATGGAGAAGAAAGAGAAAAAAAACGCGAATAAAGATTGAAAATTTACAGAAACCGGAAGTGCGAATAGACTTTCAAAATAGGTTAAACCAGGGGTATGCTACGCCACGCGTAAATTTCGTGCCTGCGGCGGGAAGGGCAAACAGTGGCGCTGCGATCGTCACTCGATACATTTGCCTTGGAAACACTGCAAAGCACACTAATTTTTTTATTTTTTGTAATTTTCTAACTGTTTCCGAAATTTCTCAAAACTAATATACAATCTAAATTCTTTAAATCCTCGGACCAGCACTACCCTAGTAAGCTCAGTGAGTTTCCTAGGTATATTTATTATTTGATATTAAATATAAGGTTACCTTTTTAGGGAGCAAAATTTCTGTATTTAAGAATTTATTTCTAAATCATTACAACTTATAACGACCTCGTTTCTCGCCTCAAAATTTTTTATATTTCAACAAAAAAATGAGAAACTGGTTGATTTATTTTGGACAAAAATAATTATTCAGGGTGTCAAGCGACCTTGAAAACCTTGAAAACCTGGAATTCTCCTTGAATTTTTTTTTACCCTAAAAACCTGGAAATCTCCTTGAATTTTTTACGAGAACCTTGAACTTTAATTATTTTTTGTTCGCTTTTTAAATAGTAATTTTAACGAAATGCAAAGAGTAACTTGAATTTCTTAAGCTGTTATGAAAGAAACATCTCGCTTAGAAAAAAATCTTGCTACTGAAAAGTGTTTTATTTACCAAGATATAATTTATCTTTTGTTTGTTACAGAATAAATAAAGAGATTTCAAAGCACTTTTTCTAGACTGTACCAATTATTTTATAGATTGCAAAGAACAGACTTTAATATTGTGAATAATTATATAAGTTTTTAATTTCTTCTCCGCTAATATAGAACATTGAAGTATAAGTTTTGTTGTGGTGTTCAACTTAAAAAATATAAAAATTATTAGTTAAAAATTTCGATGATGATTCAGTTTCAGAATTAGAATAAGCCATGGTTAGACAACGGATTTTTTGAGGTGTTGAACACTCGGTTTTTGAGTGTACACCAGATTTCAAAAGGTTACAAAATATTTCTAAAGATTTCAAAACATTTCAATATATATTAAAAATATTTTTAACATTTCATAAAGATTTCACGGATGTAAACGATTTAAAAAAGGCGCGCACACCAGATTTCCATAAAGATTTCACCGCAATTTCACAAATATTTTAAAGATTTAAAGGATTTCAAAAGTTTGAAAGGGGTACAGTAAAACAGATTTCAAAGATTTCAAAAATTTGAAACAATTTCAAGAGGTTTTAAAACATTTTAAAACATTTCAAAAGATTTCAAATAATTCAACGATTTCAACGAATACAAAAGATTTTCCAAACAAAGATTTGAGAAATATTTCATAAACATTTCAATAGATTTCACAAAGATTTCAAGATTTTTAATATCGTTTGTAATACTTGAAAAAATTCCAACGAATAACGAAGATTTCACAAAGATTTCAAAGGCTTCAAACATTTCACTAATATTTCGAACATTTCACAAAAATTTTTAAACTTTCAAAAGACTTTAAAGATTTTAAAAAGGGTATATTTAACTATATTTCTAAGATTTCACAAAAGTATCAAAGATTTCATAAAAAATTCATAAAGATTTCAAAAGAATCCGAGAATTTGAAAGATTTCAACAAGGGTGCAGTACACCAGATTTCAAGGATTTCAAAACATCTCAAACATTTTAAACGATTTAAAAATTTTTGAGAAGATTTCAAATATTCGAGTGATTTGAAACGATTACAAAAGATTTACGAAAGATTTCACAAATATTTCAAAAAATTCATGAGGATTTCAAAAGATTTCATGAATTTCAAAGATTGCAAAGGGGGTACAGTACACCAGATTTCAAAGATTTCAAAACATTTCAAAGATTCCAAGAAATTTCAAAAGGTTTCGACACATTTGAGAAAATTTCAAAAAAGATTCAAAGATTTCAAACGAACACAAAAGATTTCGCAAACAAAGATTAAAGAAAGAGTTCGGAAATATTTTAAATATTTCGTTAAGATTTTAAAATATTTCAAAAAGTTACACAAAGATTTTAAAGATTTTACAAAAGCTTTAAAAAATTCCAAAAGATGTCACCGAAATTTCAAGCTTTCACTAAGGTTTGTAATACTTAAAAAATTCCAACGAATTCACAAAGATTTCAAAAGATTTCACAGATTTCACAAAGACTTCAAAGATTTCAATGATTTCAAAAACATTACAAAGATTTAAAAATATTCCCAAAGATTTCACAAAGACGACTCATGTTCGCAAAAATTAATAATTTGTTTATTTATGATTCGGCTTTCTTTAGAAATTGTTGGCCAATAAAAAATGAAATGGCTCTTTTTTACATGTATGAAAAACGTTTATTTCATTATTTGATGTAAAAAAAAGGGGACCTGGAAAAATTTAATTTCTTGACCTGGAAAACACCTGGAATTTTGTTCCTAAGAATCGCTAGAAACCCTGTTATTAAATTGTTTACTCGACTTTTGCATGGAAAAATTAATTTTGAAAATAGAAAAACTTGGAGGCAAGAAACGAGGTTGATATAATATATAATTTTCATTCGTTTAATACAATTTTTATATCAAACAAATGAAAATTATATTGTATAATATTTCACACCATGTATACACTATATATAATTTTTCCGCCTGGGGTTGCCGTATAATCCATTCTTTTTTCAAGGAAAAATATATAATCAATACCAAGTTTTTAGGTACATCATAGATTTTGTAGGAATTATTATTTTGTACGGTTTATTATGAGAAATAAAGAAAATCAGGTTAAATTGTGTAAAAATGAGTATATGTTAAAATAAAACGTTACAAATTTGCCGTAATGATTACAAATCGTAAAAGATTTTTTAATTTTAAATCTTCAAAATTGTAGAACTTTAGATTGTAAATCATTAAAATTTAAAGTTTCTAATTTTTAAATTATGCAAGTTTTAAGTATTATCTTTTGACTATAAAAATCGGGACGACTGAAAAATCCCGAAAAATAAAATTCCCGAATTGGAAAATTTCCGAATAAGAAAATTCCCGATCGATAATTGCGGAATTTAAACAATTACATTTTTTTATTCATAAAATTAATAAAATTTTATTACAATTAAAAACTTGTTTAATTATAAATAAATTTAAATTGTTTAAATTCGGGAATTTTCTAGTTCGGATATTTTATAATTCCACAATTTTCTATCGGGAATTTTATTGTTCGAGAATGTTCAAATTCGGTAATATCATAAACTGTTGGGGAATTTTCCAATCCGGGAATTTTATTATTTGGAACGGGAATTTTATTATTTGGGAATTTTCCTATTCAGGAATTTTACAGTGTCGGGAATTTTATTATTGCGGATTTTTCAGTCGTCCCTAAAAATTATCAACATTTGAGAATTTGTATTTACACATCTTCAAACTTGAGGACTTCTCAATTGTAAATCTCTAAAATTGAACTATTCCAACAAGAAAATGTTCAAAAGTAAATACCTTCAACATATATCTTGAAAATGGAATAATTTGCAATTCTATATTTTCAAAATTCAAGAATTTCAGTTGTAACTCTTCAAAACTGTAGAATTTTGAATTGTAAATATTTAAAATTGAAAAGTTGTTAGTTTTCAAAATTTACAATTGATAATAATCAAACTTTTAAGTTTAACAATTAAAAATTCTGTAATTTTGGTTATTAACATTCGACATTTCTGCAAATTGGAATATTTCGAATTGAAATCTTGACTTTTGATCTTCAAAATCATCCAAATTTAAGAATATATTTCATCAATATTCAAAAATTGAAGAGTTTTCAATTGTATCTCTTCAAATTGTAGAATTTTTATGTAATTCAAATTAAACATTTTTTTTATTTACATGTAATATTTATACAAATTTTGACTTTTACAATTAAAAATTGTGTAATTTTGATGATGAATTTGAAATTTCATCAATTTGGAATTGAAAAATCTTAATTTTTGATCTTTCAAATCGTCGAATTCATCAAAGTTTAAGAATTTTTATTTATACATCTTAAAAATTGAACAATTTTAAACTGCAAATCGTTAAAATTAAAATTTCAATTTTAAATCTTCAAACTTTTAGAAATTTGACCCATTTTTATTCACAGTGTATTCATAAAACTTAAAAAAATAAATCAATATTATGCGCTACGAATACATTTCTATGGGAATGCCCTTTAAACTGTTTTAATCTAATCGAGTGACGATCGACGCGCCGTTAGTTCGGCGTTGCGCCGCTGTGGACAAACCATAGCACACGTTTTTCTAACTACAGAATGGGTCGTGGCATACCACTGGTTAAACGAACGTATAGATGTGCCAACGGCCACGCCATGCTGAAAAAACCAGTTCTCGTCAGATCACTGAAGTTAAGCAGCGTTGGGCGCGGTTAGTACTTGGATGGGTGACCATTCGAGAATATTGCGTGCTGTTGGCATATTATGGGTGTGGTGAGCCCAAACTTGTAGTTACTTATAACTACAAGAAAACTATTCACCTAGAAACACTACCCGAATCGGGTAGTGTCACGCCTACCCTGAAAGGGAAATGGCTTAATGGTATACATAGATGAGACAATTTGGAAGGGGTTATTAAACAATAAAGATATAGAGAGCATGTGGACTTTGCTATGGGATAGCATTGTTAAAACTGCGACCGAAGTATGTGGTACGGCAGTTGTAGGAAGAAAATCTGGGGATGCATGGTGGAATGATGAAATTGAGGCAGCCCAAAAAGAAAAAAAAAGAAGCGCACAACAAAACGCTGAACATGACAGGTCTTAGCGATGAGGGGAGAAGAAGGCTCAAGAATGATTACAGACACAAAAATAGGAAAGTTAAACGACTAGTCAAAGAGAGTTAAGAGAAAATCAGAACAGAAGAAGAGAACAAAATACAAAACTACTTTGAAGGAATAATGAAACTATTATATAAACAGTTGAAAGAAAGTAAAAGTACAGAGTTTGCCAGCATGAGAAACAGCAAAGGTGAAATGCTATATGATATAGACGGGATAGTAGACGCTTTAAAAGACTTTTAAAGAACTATTAGAAGGTGAAGATGAAGGACAACAAAACTGCGACATAGAACATAATACATTAGAAAACCCAATTGAAAAAGTCTGTGTCACTGAGGTCAAAGACATAATAAAGAACTTGAAAAACGGTAAGGCTGCTGGTGTAGACAGTATTAGCGCTGAAATGCTTAAATACGGTGGCGAGTACATACCTCACAGGTTGTGCGAATTGATAAATTTATATATCGAGACGGGAGAAGTCTCAGACGATTGGAGAAAAGCAATTATCGTACCAATATCCAAAAGAAAGGGAGACAAAAGCAACTGCAGCAATTACAGAGGTATCAGTCTACTAAGTACCGTAAGTAAAATATACTCAAAAATACTTATTCGTAGGATAATGGAAATCACAGAAGAAAAGATATGGGAAGTCCAAAGTGATTTTATGCCAGGAAGATTATGTACAGATCAGATATTTAGCCTAAGACAGATTACAGAAAAAAGGTTGAGAGTAGGAAAGAAAGTTTTCTGTGCATTTATTGACCTAGAAAAAGCATTTGACAAGGTAAATAGAAGTAAACTTTGGGAAGTGCTTAAAGAGTACGAAGTAAATGGAGGGCTCCTGCAAGCAATAAAAACAATATATAAAGGTAGTAAAGCGTGTATAAGGGTAAATGGGAAACTGAGTGACTGGTTCCATATTATGCAAGGCGTGAAACAAGGATGCGTTATGTCCTCGTGGCTATTTATCATATTCATGGATAAGTGTCTAAGAACTGCACTCTGCGACGAAGAAGGTGTAGATCTCCAAACAGTCAAGGTTCGTGGATTAGCTTTCGCAGATGACAAGATTGTTATGGCAGAATCAGTCGAGGACTTGCAAAGAATGTTGAATAAACTTAATACAAGCATGGAGGACATGGGACTCAAAATTAACGTAGATAAAACAAAAATGATGGTGTTTGAGGGAAAAAGTGAGAAAACAATGTACAACATTGTCCTAAATGATCAGAGATTAGAACAAGTTGACAAGTACGTATATCTAGGTAGTCTATTCACTAGCGACGGAAAAATAGATGGGGAGTTAGATAGGCGCATAAATAAGGGTAAGCAGGTTATCGGTAGGGCAGGGTCCATCCTAACAAATAAAAACATATCAAAAAAAGCTAAAATGGCCATACATAATTCTATATTCGTACCGACTGTACTATACGGTAGCGAGACATGGACCTGTCAAGAAAAGGACAGGAGTAAAATTAACGCGATCGGCATGAAACCTCTGCGCATAATATGCGGGAAAACACTAATGGACAAAGTCCGAAACGAGGCAATCCTCAAAGAATGTGGTGCAAAAGAGACAATAGTTGACACATGGGTAAGAAATCAGTTAAGATGGTTCGGTCATCTTGAAAGAATGAAAGATGAACGACTGACCAAACAAGTTTATAAAGGTAAAGTAAATGACAGAATGCCCAGAGGTAGACCGCCGAAAGAATGGTTAGTATCTGTAAATGAGACATTAATCCGAAGAGACATAAGAAGCCATAGAAACACAAGAGCCTGCATGAAAAAATGCATGGACGTGAAGGAAGCTAGAGTAGTATGCCAGGACAGAAAAGTGTGACGACAAATAGTTTGTAAACAGAGTGACAATAGAATGAATGACGCCTGAAACAAAGACCTTGGAAACTAATGGGCCCAAGTGGGGAACCATACATTACAATTTTGTGAGGCTCTTCACTTGGTGTGATTGCTAGAGAGATTGATCAGCAACCTGGGTCGGAGCAGTGTTGCGGAATAAACGTGTCGTTTAAATAAATAACACGAGAATTCCAGATCAATCTAAAATATCTATACCTAAAACCTATATACCTATCTACCTTATATCTATAAACCTACTTACTTTACACCTATATACCTATTTAACCCCTACCTACTTACTCTATACCTATATACCCATATACACACTACTATTTTCCAACCGAGCAAGTCACGCCTACCCCGAAAGGGGAATGGCGTAATGGTATAATAATAATAATAATAATAATAATAATAATAATAATAATATGCCACCTGTTGTCATTTGTCCATATGTCATAACCATTTGTCATAACATCTGACAAAAGACAAGTGACTACAAGCTATATCACATATAAGAGGGGAGTCTTCCAAGGAGACTCTCTAAGTCCGATACTTTTCTGCATCTCCCTCTTGCCTCTATCTATTGTGCTCCGAGGCAAAAGCTCTGGATACCTATGTGGCCCGCCGAACAAAAGAGAACATAAGGTCAACCACCTTTTATACATGGACGACCTTAAACTCTTTGCTTCCTCGAAAGAGGACCTTAACATCCTTGTGGAGGCGGTAAATAGGTACTCTAAAGCGATTGGCATGAGCTTCGGACTGGACAAGTGTGCCTGCGTCCACCTACACCAAGGAAGACTAGAAACTACATCATCGGGTCACGATCAGGATGTTCAACTCATCGGCGGAAATACCATTCAACATCTTGGTATTGGAGAAACATATACATATCTTGGAATACCGCAAGCGGAAACCCATGATGTGCTTGCGTTAAAAACGGCCCTTGGAAAAAGGTATCGCCAAATTCTCAGAAAAATTTGGGCTTCCGAATTATCTGGAAAGAATAAGATCCAGGCGACCAATTTGCTGGCCGTTCCTATACTGCTCTACACGTTTGGTGCAGTAAAATGGAACGTCGATGAGTTGAAGCAACTTGACCGAAGCACACGCAAGATGATGACAATCCATCGAAGTCATCATCCTAGATCTTCCGTACCTCGAATATACCTCCCTCGAGATAAAGGGGGTAGAGGCTTGCTGAGCTTAGAGTGTCTTCATCGCAGAACGGTTCTGGCTACAGCCTGCTCAGTTCTAAACAGCACAGATTTTCTTATGCGACTAGTACATCAACATGAAGTCGTCAATGCTGCGGCGTTTCTATATCGTGCCGCAGATAGGGCAGCAGAGGAGCTTGGCCTCCCATTTGATTCCAGCGACACTACGCATGGCCTAGCATCACTAACACCTTTGGTGCTCAAAAGTCGTGTAAAGGAAGCAGAACATACGCTTCTACTAAGAGAACATGCTGACAAGCCCCTTCATGGTAAATTCTACGGCATTATACGTAGAGAAGAGCTCTCGATGGGTCTGTCCAACATGTTTCTCAAGTCTGCTGGATTAAAATCGGAGACTCAGGGATTTCTTTTTGCCTGTCAAGATGGCGTTATAGACACCTTAGTTTACCGCGAGCGCATAATGAATATACCTGTAGGCGATACCAACTGCCGAGCGTGCAAGCAAGAGCCAGAAACACTTGGACATGTTCTCAGTGGATGCTCAAAATATGCACGATACGGGTACATAGAGAGACACAATGCGGCTCTAAAAGTGTTATATTACCATCTGAGGCACTTCTATGGTGTTGATCTATTGCCCGTCTTGCCATACGCCCAGGGGGAACTCGAGTCCGTTGTGGAGAATGATCAGTGTAAGATCTACTGGAATTTCTCATTCTCGACCACTCAACGTATTAGTGCTACGAAGCCTGACATTGTCCTCCAAGATCTGAAGAACAAGATCATTTACGTGATTGAATTCTCGGCACCAGCCGATGGTAATATCACGGCAAAGGAGGAAGAAAAACGGGCGAAATATCAAGCACTTCTTTTCGAGCTGAGCAGGCTGTACCAAGGCTTCAAAGTCCATCTTGTAGTTCTCATAATCGGCTGTCTTGGAGGTATGAAAGCTTCATTTATTAGCCAACTCAACAAGATTCGGGCTTGCCAGCGTCAGGCTCATTCCATCGCGAACCGGATGCAAAAGGCTGTTCTTCTGGGATCACTTCATCTGGTCCGTCAACACTGTTCCTCATAACATTCTACAAAGATTGGTAGCTCTAAAAAAGTATCCAGAGGTGAAACTTCATCTCCAACTGTCCCGTCTACCGCGTAAGATCATCCGCGGCTAGAGACCTGACTCCAAGGAACAGTGTTGCCCGATGTTTTCTCGCGTAAATTTCCCGCTCTTGCTTACCTTCTAGGACAGAAGGAGCAGAAGCGGATGACGTACACGTTCCAGTTGCGTCGGGATTGGTTGCTTTTAAAGAACCATGATCGTAGCTTCCGGAGCCTACAACTTCTCACAAAAATATGCCACCTGTTGAAAATATACAAATACAAAATGAATCTAATTAGAAGCATATATCATTTAAATAAAGCTCCATTTCTAAGGCTAAATACTACTTATTGAAAATATCAAACCTAATTATTTCCATCTCGAATATAAATTAAATTTTCGTCTATGGTACACTGAGAGACCTTTTGTTAGAATAAATGAAAAAAATGAATTAGAATTTGGTATAAAATCGTACCAAAATAGGGAAAACCGAGGTTTTATTACACTTATTCGTATTACAGTACCGAAGTTTAATATTATCATACGAGTATTTAAAACACGAAGACGACAAAGTAGTATTCTAAATACGAAATATTATGAATCTCCATTTCAAGAATTAACACTATGAAAAAGTGATATTCTTTTTACTGAGTTTTCGAAAAATAATTTGAATAAGAAAAATAGTGAATATCATAATCTCGAAAACGTATTTTAGAAATTGATATTGTCTATATGAAGTTAACAGAAACCTAAGACGCATAGCAAACTATGAAATCCTTATTGTTGATTTTTCATATAGTTTCGTTTGAGAATGCTCCTCGAGTGTTTCCGCCGTTTTCCGATCGAGCCCGATTGAGCAGAGCCGAATATGGAACGCATGGAACACCGGCCGCGGTCGGTCCAAATCCAATTCGGTTCAATTAGATTAATGCATGTAAATATTGTAAAATCCCATTATTATTATTTTTAAGAAATGACTTGAAACAAAAAATTCGCTGAACGAGAAAATTAATTATACCTTTATTTTATTTCTATTCTCTACTCCAATCCCTGTCTAGTTTTTTGAAAACCAAACGCCTTTTCTGATACCAAAAATTGTAAAAAGAGCATTTAATGCGTTAATTTTCAAAATCACAAACTTCTTTTTTAAATAGTCAACAATGTTTTATTACTAGAATCTTTTAACTGACAGATAAAATATATATTTTTTAATTAATATATAATATTGTACACATTATTTATATCTGACTCCTTAGCTCTGTCAAAAGATGCTTGGTTGTAGTGAAAAAGGCGCTTTTATCACATGTATACCGAAAGGTTATGTTTCACAATATTTTAAATAAAAGTTAACTCTTTCTATTTTCAATTCATTCATTTACTATGGGATTCAAAACATGAGGAATTTTTACATTCTCATCATAATGAGAAAGTATTGGTTTTATGTGAAAAATGACTTTCGCGGATTCCATCAAATGTCGACGTTTTGAGGCCCCCTGAGTCAGAAAAAATGGTTTTTACGTCGGTGTCTGTCTGTCTGTCGTTGTCGTTGTCGTTGTCGTCGTCGTCGTCGTCGTCTGTATATCGGATAACTTTTGAAAGACTAATCGGATTAGATTGTGCTTTGGCACACAGTTTCAGGGGGCAAAAAGAGGAATCGAGTTCGTTAACCAGCCATTTTGGATGAAAATTCAAAAAGTTAGAGCATTTTCAAAAATTTTTAGACCACTTTTTTCCAAATTTCAAAATTATATGTGCGGGCGCTTATAGTACTCGAAAATCTAAACAATTTATCCTTACGACTTTTTTTGAT
>CAKNYM010050221.1:10132-58324 GCA_932195095.1 Andricus curvator
TAAATTTTAAATTTTAAATTTTAAATTTTAAATTTTAAATTTTAAATGTACAATGTAAAATGTACAATGTACAATCTAAAATGTACAATCTACAATCTACCATGCACAACGTAAAATATCAAATATAAAATGTCAACTCTATTACAATAATTATGATTATTTACAATTATGATAAGAAAATATTTTGAAACACGTTATTATTCTCATCATGTCATATTATTAAATAGAGGCTAGTATTATGATTAAAATTTTTTTTTATTATTTCTTTAAGGCCATGTAACACCTATCCGATTCCTACCTTACCGACATATTTTCGTAACAATTCACGTGCAGGCGAATTGAGATAGCGAGTTGAAAAATGTTGACGTTAAAGAAGAAATACGAAGGAATGTTTGTATGGTCCTAAAATTTAGAAATACAGAAAAGAATTTTTTAGAAACAATTATGTTCTGGTCGATAAAGTAGGAATCGGGTAAGTATTACAGCCTTTAATGAAAAATAAGACAATTCGAAAGAATTCTGAATTTTTTTTACAGTAATTACATTTTTAACTTTCTTAATTATTCACTTTTTTACATTGTGAGAGAAAGAGAGATTGTAATTTAAATTACGATTAACTAAATAAATAAATTAATTAATAAAAAAATAAATAATTAAAACTGAAATTATATAAATAATAAATTTAAAAAATAATAAACCAAAAAAAGATGAATTTTCAGCTAAAATTATGAATGTCTAACCAAAAACATGATCTTTCAATAAAGTATTTTATTTTTTACGATATTAGTTAAATTTTTAACCAAAAAATACAAATTTTCAACAAAATAGTTGAATCCTCAACCAAAACAGACTAATTTTCAAGTTTGTAGATTTTGAATCAGATCGAATTTCGACAAATTTAAATCAGGGACTATATTCCAGCTATGAATCAATTTTTTTCACTGCTCAATTAGTAACTTTTACTGATTCATCATTAATGTATTATATATTTATTTTCAGACAGAGAAAATTCAATTTCCATCAAAAGAGATGAATTTTCAAACCAAAAAGACGAATATTGAACAAAATATTTGAATTTTCAACCAAAAACGTTTTTTCAGTCGAGAAATAACAACAATTTCAACCAAATAGTTAAATTTCTAAGCCAAAAAGACGAATTTTATACAAAACAGTCGAATTTTCTACACAAAAATATGAATTTTTAACAAAAAAGTTAATTTTTAATTGAATTATTTAATTTTCAACCAAATAGATGAATCTTCTACGAAGAAGAATAATTCTCTACCAAAAAAGACAACATTGCAGCAAACAAGTTACATTTTTGATCAAAGAGATTAATTTTTAAATATGATGAATCTTTAACGGGAATAGTTAAATTTTCAGTAAAAAAAATGATTTTTAACCCAGAAAACGCATTTTTAACAAAAACGAATTTAAAAAAAATGAATTTTTAACAAAGCAGTAGTTCAACTTTTAACCAAGTAGTAGAATGTTTAAATAAGAAAGATGAATTTTTAACAAAACAGTTAAATTTTGACCAGAAAAGAGGAGTTTAACAAAATAGTTGAATTTTCAATTATAATAAACATAAATTTTTCACGAAATAGTTAAATTCTAAACTTAAAAGATAAATTTTTAACCAAAAATAGAATAGTTAAATTTTCAGTTAAGAAAATTAATTTCTTACAAAAAATTGAACGAATTTTCAACTAGTTAAATTTTCAACCAAAGAGCTGAATCTTCAACCAAAAAAAAAATGAATTTTTAACAAAGTGAATCACCTTTCAACTAAGTAGTTGGATTTTTTACACACAAAAAATATTTTTTTAACAAAATAGTCGCATTCTTGAAAAAATAGTTGCATTTTCAACTAAATAAATAATATTTCAACCAATTTGCAACATTTTTAATCAAACGAGAAGAATTCCGAACCAAAAATGTAATGGTAGACTTTTCAACCAAAATAAAAAAAAACGTTTTACCAGGACTAGTTGGACTTTCTTATTGTGTTAAAGAGTAAAATTTTAAATTTAAAGAGTAAAATTTTAAATTTTTTATGTAAAATTTAAATTGTAAAATGAAAAATGTAAAATTAAAGTAATTAAACATTTTAAATTTTAAATATAAATTTTAAATTGTAAAATGAACAATGTAAAATAAAAGTGGTTTGATATAAAATCTAAAATGTATAATCTATCATTTAAGATCTAAAATTTGAAATGTGAAATGTAAAATTTAAACTGTAAAATGTAAATATTTTTATTCTGAATGTAAAATTGAAATTGTAAAATGAAAAATCTAAAATTTAAAACATAAAATATAAAACGTGAAATGAAAAGTGTAAAATGGAAAATGTAACATGAATAACTTTAAATGTCAAATTAAAAATTTTTAATGTATAATTTAAATTGTAAAATGAAAAATGTTGAATGAAACATTTTAAATTTTAAATGTAAAATTTAAATTGTAAAATAAACAATGTAAAATAAAAGCGGTTTAATGTAAATTCTAAAATGTATAATCTATCATTCAAGATCTAAAATTTGAAATGTAAAATGTAAAATTTGAACTGTAAAATGTATATTTTTTAATTCTAAATGTAAAATTGATATTGTCACATGAAAAATCTATAATTTCAAACATAAAATGTAAAATATAAAACGTAAAATGAAAAGTGCAAAATGTAAAATGTAACATGAATAACTTTAAATGTCAAATTATAAATTTTTAATTTATAATTCAAATTGTAAAATGAAAAATGTCAAATGAAACATTTTAAATTTCAAATGTAAAATTTAAATTGTAAAATAAAAATTGTAAAATAAAAGTGGTTTAATGTAAAATCTAAAATGTATGATCTATCATTTAAGAAAAAAAATTTGAAATGTAAAATGTAAAATTTGAACTGTAAAATGTATATTTTTTCATTCTAAATGTAAAATTTAAATTGTAAAATGAAAAATCTCAAATCTAAAATGTAAAATGTAAAACGTGAAATGAAAAGTGTTAAATGGAAAATGTAGCATGAAAAACTCTGAATCTAAAATTTAAATAGTGAAAATTAAAATTTGTTATGTAAAATGTAAAATATAACATGTAAAATATAAAACGTGAAATGAAAAGTGTAAAATGGAAAATGTAACATGGAAAACTCTAAATGTAAAATTTAAATTCTAAAATGTAAAATTTCACATGTAAAATTTAAATTGTGAAATGAAAAATGTCAAATCTAACGTATTAAATTTGAAACGTAAAAATTAAATTTTGAAATAAACAGTGTACTATTTTAAATTTCAATTGTAAAATTTCGACTGTAAAATTGAAATTGTAAAATTGAAATTCTTAAATGAAAAGTATAAATATAAAATAAAAAAACTGAGATGTAAAGTCTGAAATGTAAAATGTAGAATATAAAACGTGAAATGAAAAGTGTAAAATGGAAAATGTAACACAAAAAACTCTAAATGTGAAATTTATATTCTAAAATGTAAAATTTCAAATTCTAAATGTGAAATTTAAATTGTGTAATGAAAAGTATGAAATCTAAAATAAAAAATCTAAAATGGAAAATGTAAAATATAAAACGTGAAATGAATAGTGTAAAATGGAAAATGTAACATGAGAAACTCTAAATGTAAAATTTAAAAGTTTTAATGTAAAATTTTTATTGTAAAATGAAAAATGTATAATGAAGCATTTTAAATTTTAAACGTAAAATTTAAATTGTAAAATATACAATGTAAAATAAAAGTGGTTTAATGTAAAATCTATAATGTATAATCTATCATTTAAGATCTAAAATTTGAAATGATAAATGTAAAATTTAAACGGTGAAATGTAAAAAATTGTATTCTAAATGTAAAATTTAAATTGTAAAATGAAAAATATATAATGTAAATATAAAATGTAAAATATAACATGTGAAATATAAAGCGTGAAATGAAAAGTGTGAAATGGAAAATGTAACATGAAAAACTCTAAATGTAAAATTTAAGTTCTAAAATGTAAAATTTAAATTGTGAAATGAAAAATGTAAAATGTAACGTATTAATTTTTAAACGTAAAAATTAAATTTTGAAATAAACAGTGTACTATTTTAAATTTCAAATGTAAAATTTCGACTGTAAAATTGAAATTGTAAAATCTTAAATTCTAATTGTAAAATTTAAATTCTAAAATGAAAAGTATAAATATAAAATAAAAAAACTGAGATGTAAAGTCTGAAATGTAAAATGTAGAATATAAAACGTGAAATGAAAAGTGTAAAATGGAAAATGTAACACAAAAAACTCTAAATGTGAAATTTATATTCTGAAATGTAAAATTTTAACTTTTAAGTGTAAAATTTAAATTGTGGAATGAACAATGCCAAATGTAACTTTTTAAATTTTGAATGCAAATTTTTAAATTTTAAATGTAAAATATAAAATGTTAATTTTCGAATGTAAACATTTAAATTGTGAAATAAAAAATTTAAAATTCTAAATGTGACATTTAAATTGTAAAATGAAATCTAAAATAAAAAATCTAAAATGGAAAATGTAAAATATAAAACGTGAAATGAAAAGTGTAAAATGGAAAATGTAACATAAGAAACTCTAAATGTAAAATTTAAAAGTTTCAAAGCAAAATTTTAATTGTAAAATGAATAATGTAGAATGAAGCATTTTAAATTTTAAATGTAAAATTTAAATTGTAAAATAAACAATTTAAAATTAAAGTGTTTTAATATAAAATCTATAATGTAGATATAATATATCATTTAAGATCTAAAATTTGAAATGAAAAATGTAAAATATAAACTGTAAAAAAAATGTATTCTTAATGTAAAATTCAAATTATAAAATGAAAAATATATAATGTAAAATGTAAAATGTAAAATATAAAAAAAAAAAAAAAAATTGATTAGCAGTTTGAACTCGAAAGTTCATTGCCTCACTACCCGATTCGGGTAGTGTTTCTAGGTGGATATTTACTACCAATGGGGGCCCACCACACCCACGACGGGCCAACAGCAACGCAGTATTTCCTGAACGGTCACCCATCCAAGTACTAACCGCGCCCAACAATGCTTAACTTCAGTGATCTTACGAGAACTGGTGTTTCCAGAGTGGTATCGCCGTTGGCAAAATGTAAAATATAACGTGTAAAATATAAAGCGTTAAATGCAAATTGAAAAAGGAAAAACGTAACATGAAAAACTCTAAATGTAAAATTTAAATTCTAAAAAGTAACATTTCAAATGTAAAATTTAAATTGTGAAATGAAAAATGTCAAACGTAACATATTACATTTTAGACGTAAAAATTAAATGTTGAAATAAACAATGTACTATTTTAAATTTCAAATGTAAAATTTCGACTGTAAAATTGGAATTGTAAAATTTTAAATTCTAATTGTAAAATTTTAAATTCTAATTGTAAAATTTAAATTCTAAAATCAAAAGTATAAATATAAAATAAAAAAAACTGAAATGTACAGTCAGAAATGTAAAATGTAGAATATAAAACGTGAAATGAAAAGTGTGAAATGGGAAATGTAACACGCAAAACTCTAAATGTGAAATTTAAATTCTGAAATGTGAAATTTTTAATTTTGAAAGTAAAATTTAAATTGTGAAATGAAAAATGCCAAATGTAACATTTTAAATTTTGAATGTAAACTTTTAAATTTTAAATGTGAAATATAAAATGTTAATTTTCGAATGTAAAATTTAAATTGTAAAATATAAAATTTCAAATTCTGAATGTGACATTTAAATTGTAAAATGAAAAGTATAAAATCTGAAATAAAAAATCTGAAATGGAAAATGGAAAATATAAAACGAGAAATGAAAAGTGTAAAATGTAAAATGTATCATGAAAAACTCTGAATGTAAAATTTTACATTATAGATGTAAAATTTTACATCATAGATGTGAAATTCTACATTTTAAATGTAAAATTAACATTGTAAAATGAAAAATGTCAAATGTTAAATTTTTAAATAAACAATGTATAATTAAACAATTTCAAATGAACAATGTAAAATTTTAAATTATCAATGTAGAATCTAAAATGTAGATTCTATAATTTAAAATCCGAAATCCAAAGTCTAAAATGTGAAATGTAAAACGTAAAATGTGAAATGTAAAATACAAAATGTAAAATTTTTATTTCTTAATGTGAAAATTAAATTGTAAAATATAAAATTTTTAATTCTAAAGGTGAAATTTAAATTCTAAAAAGTAAAATTTCAAATGTGAAATTTAAATTGTGAAATGAAAAATGTCAAACGTAACATATTAAATTTTAGACGTAAAAATTAAATTTTGAAATAAACAATGTACTATTTTAAATTTCAAATGTAAAATTTCGACTGCAAAATTGGAATTGTAAAATTTAAATTCTAAAATGAAAAGCATAAATATAAAAACTAAAGCGTAAGGTCTGAAATGTGAAATGTAGAATATAAAACGTGAAATGAAAAGTGTAAAATGGAAAATGTAACACAAAAAACTGTAAATGTGAAATTTAAATTCTGAAATGTAAAATTTTAACTTTTAAATGCAAAATTTAAATTGTGAAATGAAAAATGCCAAATATCATTTTAAATTTTGAATGCAAACTTTTAAATTTTAAATGTAAAATATAAAATGTTAATTTTCGAATATAAAATTTAAATTGTAAAATATAAAATTTCAAATTCTAAAGGTGAAATTTAAATTGTAAAATGAAAAGTATAAAATCTGAAATAAAAATCTGAAATGGAAAATATAAAACGTGAAATGAGACGTGTAAAATGGAAAATGTAACATGAAAAACTCTAAATGGAAAATTTAAATTCTAAAATGGAAAATTTTACATTATAGATGTAAAATTCTAAATTTTAAATGTAAAATTCAAATTTTAAAATGAAAAATGTCAAATGTGCGATTTTAAATGTTAAATTTTTAAATAAACAATGTATAATTAAACAATTTTAAATGAACAATGTGAAATTTCCAATTTTTAATGTAAAATCTAAAATGTAGAATCTATCATTTAAAATCCGAAATCCAAAGTCTAAAATGTAAAATGTAAAATACAAAATGTAAAATTTTTAATTCTCAATGTAAAAATTAAATTGTAAAATAATATAAAATTTTTAATTCTAAATGTGAAATTTAAATTGTGAAATCTAAAATCATAAATAAAACATCTAAAATGTAAAATATAAAACGTGAAATGAAAAGTGTAAAATGTAAAATGTAACATGAAAAACTCTAAATGTAAAATTCTAATTTTTAAATGTATTATCTAAAATGAAAAAGCTAAAACGTAAAATGTAAAATTTTATATGTAAAATTTAAAATGTTATATGTAAAATGTATAATTTTGTTTGTAAAATGTAAAATTTTATATGTAAAATGTAAAATTTTATGTGTAAAATGTAAAATTTTATATGTAATATGTAAAATTTTGATGATTGTAAATTTTAATATCCCAGGGAACTTTTAAATTCCCTAGGAAATTGGTGAGCCTGCTTGAGCAGAGAACTAGTGACCAAGTTATTGGAGACAGTTCGACTCGAGCGAGTGTTGTGTTCGCAGCTGTTTGCTGACAAAAAAGACGCGATGTGACGTGAAGTCCGGGAAATTTGGGTCATTCCTCCTGTAGTTTCGTAGTGTAATAGTGAAACATTCCAATTTTGAATCATGGAAGAATTTTTTCAAAATGGAAACCGCGAAAAAGCAGCAATTGACAATATATCAACGAGAGATGTCCAAAAAGAGGTGTGTATTCTATTGAAATGAAAGGTGGCATGTGTTTCATGCTTCAAGCGTGAACCAAAATCGATAAATTTATACTCTGTTCTCGAAGTCTTAATGAAGAACATTCTAAAATGACTATTTATTTTTTTATTCACTCATTACAGTATCCTAAAAATAAAATCTATTTTTTTTTCTTTTTAATATTAATGTTAGCGCTGATATAACATGTGTTTTGATAGAGATAACAATGCGTCATTAATGATAACAGTTTATGTCTCAGGAATATTTTCAAAGTAATAATGCGTCCTAATGAAAGATAATACTTTATTATATATAGTTTTTAAATTTTATTTCGTTAGTATTTTTCTTCTTTTAAATTTAGCGCCCCACTTTTTCCCTTTTCTCCGATTCAATAATTCAAATTTTAAATTTAAAAGAAAAAATCCCGACGGATCATTTTAAAATTAAATAATAAAGTTTCATCTTTCATTAAAATGTAATATTAATTTGAAATTATTCCTGCAGCATAAACTTTTTGCTTTCAATACAGTATTTTAATAAATTTCCCGGGAATTTTCAAGAGCTTTGAAAAAATTCAAGGGATTTCAAAAGATTTCACAGAATTTCAAATATTTTAGAATATTTCAAAGAATTCTGAAGAATTTTTAAGAGATGACAAAAATTGCAATACATTTTAAAAGGATTTTCATGATTTTATAAGGAATTACAAGAAAATCAGGCTGTTTTAAAGAATTTCGAAAGATTTTTGGAGCATATTATTTGGCTTTTATTAAATTTTAAAAGATTTAAAGGGAATTTTCAATAGATTTAAAAAAATTTAAAGTATTATTTTGAGATATTTTAAAAGAGCTTTAAACATTTTGAAAATATTTCAAACGATTTGAAATATTTTAGGGTATTTCCCAGGTTTCCAAGGAATTTTCAATAGATTAAAAAAATTTGATAAGATTTCAGGAGATTTTCAAAGTAATAATTTGTCTTAATTAAAGATAATACTTTATTATACATAATTTTTAAATTTTGATTTCGTTAGCATTTTCTTCTTTTAAATTTAGCGGCCCATTTTTGCCCTTTTCTCCGATTCAATAATTCAAATTTTAAATTTAAAAGAAAAAATCCGGACGGATCATTTTAAAATTAAATAATAAAGTTTCATCTTTCATTAAAATGTAATATTAATTTGAAATTATTCATGCAGCCCAAATTTTTTCTTTCAGGACAGTATTTTAATCAATTTCCCCGGAATTTTCAAGAGCTTGGAAAAATGTATGGGATTTAAAAAGATTTCACAGAATTTCAAATATTTTAGAATATTTCAAAGAATTCTGAAGAATTTTTAAAATATGACAAAAATTGCAATACATTTTTAAAGGATTTACATGATTTTAGAAAGGAATTACAAAAAAAAAAACCAGGCTGTTTAAAGAATTTCGAAAAAATTTTGGAGCATTATATAGGATTTGGCTTTTATCAAATTTTAAAAGATTTAAAAGGAATTTTCAATAGATTTTCAGAATTTAAAGTATTTTTAGATATTTTAAAGGAGCTTTAAACATTTTGAAAGTATTTCAAACGATTAAAAATATTTTTGGATATTTCCAAGATTTCCAAGAATTTTAATTATTTAAACTGATTCAAACAAATTTAATCTGGTTTTAGCGATTTTTCTAGAATTTCGGAAGATTTAGAAGGATTTTATGGACCTTTAAAGTTTAAGGATGTTTTAAACAAAGATTCCGAGGAATTTCCAACCGATTTCAAGGGATTTTATAGATTTTAGGACATTTTGAAAGATTCCAAGGAATTTTAATTCGATTTAAAGAATTTCAAAGATTTGATGATATTCCCAAAGATTCCAGGGAATTCTTAATAGAGTTAAAATTTTTTGGAGATTTGAAATAGTTCAAGATATTTTAAAAGATCCAAATGAATTTTTAATTGCTTCAACAAATTTGAAGTGGTTTTTTAAAACATTAAAAAACTTTTTAGCGTATTTCCAAGGTTTCCAAGGAGTTTGAATAGATTAAAAAAATTTGATAAGATTTCAGGAGATTTTCAAAGTAATAATTCGTCTTAATAAAAGATAATACTTTATTATATATAATTTTTTAATTTGATTTCGTTAGCATTTCTTTTCTTTTAAATTTAGTGGTCCATTTTTGCCCTTTTCTCCGCTTCAATAATTCAAATTTTAAATTTTAATTTAAAAGAAAAAATCAAGACGGATCATTTTAAAATTAAATATTAAAGTTTTATCTTTCATTAAAATGTAATATTAATTTGAAATTATTCCTGCAGCATAAACTTTTTGTTTTCAATACAGTATTTTAATCAATTTCCCGGGAATTTTCAAGAGCTTTGAAAAAATTCAAGGGATTTCAAAAGATTTCACATAATTTCAAATATTTTAGAATATTTCAAAGAATTCTGAAGAATTTTTAAGAGATGACAAAAATTGCAATACATTTTTAGAGGATTTCAATGATTTTATAAAGGAATTACAAAAAAATCACGCTGTTTTAAAGAATGTCGAAAGATTTTTGGAGCATTATATAGGACTTGGTTTGTATCAAATTTTAAAAGATTTAAAGGGAATTTTCAATAGATTTTAAGAATTTAAAGTATTTTGAGATATTTTAAAGGAGCTTTAAACATTTTGAAAGTATTTCAAACGATTAAAAATATTTTTGGGTATTTCCAAGGTTTCCAAGAAATTAAATTATATAAACTGATTCAAACAAATTTAATTTGGTTTTAGCGATTTTTCTAGAATTTCGGAAGATTTAGAAGGATTTTATGGATCTCTCCAAAGTTTTAGGATATTTAAAAAAAAAGATTCCAAGGAATTTCCAACAGATTTCAAGGGATTTTATAGATTTTAGGATATTTCAAGAGATTCCAAGGAATTTTAATTCGATTTATAGAATTTCAAGGGATTTTAATTCGATTTAAAGAATTTCAAGGGATTTCAAAGATTTGATATTTCCAACGATTCCAGGGAATTCTTAATAGAGTTAAAAAAAAATTTTAGATTTGAAATTGTTCAAGATATTTTTAAAGATCCAAATGAATTTTGAAGAGCTTCAATAAATTTGAAGGGGTTTTTTAAAACATTGAAAAACTTTTCAGAGTATTTCCAAGCTTTCCAAGGAATTTTCTATAGATTAAAAAACTTTGATAAGATTTCAGGAGATTTTCAAAGTAATAATTCGTCTTAATAAAAGGTAATACTTTATTATATATAATTTTTAAATTTGATTTCGTTAGCATTTCTTTTCTTTTAAATTGAGTGGTCCAATTTTGCCCTTTTCTCCGCTTCAATAATTCAAATTTTAAATTTTAATTTAAAAGAAAAAATCAAAACGGATCATTTTAAAATTAAATATTAAAATTTTATCTTTCATTAAAACTTAATATTAATTTGAAATTATTCCTGTAGCCCAAATTTTTCTTTCAATACAGTATTTTAATCAATTTCCCCGGAATTTTCAAGAGCTTGGAAAAATTTATGGGATATAAAAAGATTGTACAGAATATTTCAAAGAATTCTGAAGAATTTTTAAGATATGACAAAAATTGCAATACATTTTAAAAGGATTTTAATGATTTTATAAGGAATTACAAGAAAATCAGGCTGTTTTAAAGAATTTCGAAAGATTTTTGGAGCATTATATAGGATTTGGCTTTTATCAAATTTTAAAAGATTTAAAAGGAATTTTCAATAGATTTTTAGAATTTAAAGTATTTTGAGATATTTTAAAGGAGCATTAAACATTTTGAAAGTATTTCAAACGATTAAAAATATTTTTGGATATTTCCAAGATTTCCAAGAATTTTAATTATTTAAACTGATTCAAACAAATTTAATCTGGTTTTAGCGATTTTTCTAGAATTTCGGAAGATTTAGAAGGATTTTATGGACCTTTAAAGTTTTAGGATATTTTAAACAAAGATTCCAAGGAATTTCCAAAGGATTTCAAGGGATTTTATAGATTTTAGGACATTTTGAAAGATTCCAAGGAATTTTAATTCGATTTAAAGAATTTCAAAGATTTGATGATATTTCCAAAGATTCCAGGGAATTCTTAATAGAGTTAAATTTTTTTTGGAGATTTGAAATAGTTCAAGATATTTTAAAAGATCCAAATGAATTTTTAATTGCTTCAACAAATTTGAAGGCGTTTTTTAAAACATTAAAAAACTTTTTAATATATTTTCAAGGTTTCCAAGGATTTTTTAATAGATTAAAAAAATGTGATAAGATTTCAGGAGATTTTCAAAGTAATAATTTGTCTTAATTAAAGATAATACTTTATTATATATAATTTTTAAATTTTGATTTTGTTAGCATTTCTTTTCTTTTAAATTTAGTGGTCCATTTTTGCCCTTATCTCCACTTCAATAATTTAAATTTTTAATTTAAAAGAAAAAATCAAGATGGATAATTTTAAAATTAAAGATTAAAGTTTTATCTTTCATTAAAATGTAATATTAATTTGAAATTATTCCTGCAGCATAAACTTTTTGTTTTTAATACAGTATTTTAATAAATTTCCCAGGAATTTTCAAGAGCTTTGCAAAAATTTAAGGCATTTCAAAAGATTTCACAGAATTTCAAATATTTCAGAATATTTCAAAGAATTCTGAAGAATTTTTAAGAGATGACAAAAATTGCAATACATTTTTAGAGGATTTCAATGATTTTATAAAGGAATTACAAAAAAATCACGCTGTTTTAAAGAATTTCGAAAGAGTTTTGGAGCATTATATAGGATTTGGCTTTTATCAAATTTTAAAAGATTTAAAAGGAATTTTCAATAGATTTTAAGAATTTAAAGTATTTTGAGATATTTTAAAATAGCTCTAAACATTTTAAAAATATTTCAAACGATTTGAAATATTTTAGGGTATTTCCAAGGTTTCCAAGAATTTAATTTAATTTTAATTTTTCCAAAATTTTAGGATATTTAAAAAAAAGATTCCAACAGATTTCAAGGGATTTTATAGATTTTAGGATATTTTAAAAGAGCCAAATGAATTTTTAAGAGCTTCAACTTTGAAGGGGGTTTTAAAAACATTAAAAAACTTTTTAGAGTATTTCCAAGGTTTCCAAGGAATTTTCAATAAATTTCAAAAATTTGATAAGATTTCAGGAGATTATATAGATTTTAGGATATTTTAAAAGATTCGAAGGAATACTGAATAGATTTCAAGAATTTACTAAGAACTCCTAGGAATTCTGAATAGATTTCAAGAATTTGAAGGGGTTTTAACTATTGGAAGATATTTTCAAAGTTTTAAATATATTTTTAAGAGCTTAAAAAAATTTGAAAGGATTTCAAAAGATTTCAAATATTTTATGGTATTTCCAAGGTTGGGAACAATTTTACAGGAAATTTTAAAGATTTTGGGATATTTATCGAGATTCCAGGAAGTTTTCAACAGGTTTTAAAAATTCGATTAGATTTCAACGGGTTTTATAGATTTGAGGGTATTTAAAAATATTCCAAGATATTCTGAATAGGTTTCAAGAATTTAAAGGGATTTGAATTATTTTAAGATATTTTAAAAGATTTAGATAAATTTTTAAGAGCTTTAAAAAATTTGACGGGATTTCAAAAGATTTTAAATATTTTGGGGTATTTCCAAGGTTTGGAAGAATTTTACAGGACCTACAAGGTTTTAAAATATTTTTAAAGATTTCAAGACATTTTTAATTAATTTCAATAATTTGAAGGGATTTCAGAGGATTTACATTTTGAAGGTTTTGGAATATTTATCAAGATATCAAAGAATTTCCAACAGATTTGAAGAATTTGATAAGATTTCAAGCAATTATGTGGATTTGAGGTTATTTTCAAAGATTCCAAGGAATTTCTAATAGATTTCAAGAAATTATATAGATTTGAGGGTATATTTCAAAAATTCCCAGAGAATTCTTGATAGAGTTCAAGAATCTGAAGATATTTTAAATATTTCAAGATATTTTAAAAAATCCAAATGATTTTTTAAAGGCTTAAACAAATTTAAATAGATTTCCAAAGATTTTTAATATTTTAGGATATTTCCAATGTTTATACAGGATCTACAAGGCTTTAGAATATTTTTAAAGATTCCAAGAAATTTTTAATTCATTTCAATAATGTGAAGGTATCTCAAAGGATTTAAATTTTTAAGATTTTATAATATTTATAAAGATTCCAAGAAGTTTTCAATATATTTCAAGAATTTGATGAAATTTCAAGGGATTATATAGATTTGAGGAGATTTAAAAATATTCCAAGATATTCTGAATAGGTTTCAAGAATTTAAAGGGATTTGAATTATTTTAAGATATTTTAAAAGATTTAAATAAATTTTAAGAGATTTAAAAAATTGTACGGGATTTCAAAAGATTTTAAATATTCAAGGTATTTCCAAAGTTTGTAAGAATTTTACAGGACCTACAAGGTTTTAAAATATTTTTAAAGATTTCAAGACATTTTTAATTAATTTCAATAATTTGAAGGGATTTCAGAGGATTTAAATTTTGGAGGTTTTAGAATATTTATCAAGATTCCAAGGAATTTCCAACAGATTTTAAGAATTTGATAAGAATTTAAGCAATTATGTAGATTTGAGGGTATTTTAAAAGACTCCAAGGAATTTCTAAAAGATATAAAAAAATTGAAGGGATTTCAAAGGATTCGAAAGATTTTAGGATATTTAAAAATATTCCAGAGAATTCCTAATAGATTTCAAGGGATATGAAGGAATTTCAAAAGATTTCAAATATTTTAAAGTATTCCAGGTAATTTTCAATAGATTTCAAGAATTTAAAGGGATTTCAAATGACCTTAAAGATTTTAACGAATTATAAGTGATTCCAAGGAATTTGTATAGATTTCAAGGATTTGAAGGCATTTCAAGGAGTTTGAATTATTTTAAGACTTTTAAAAGACGTGAATAAATTTTTAAGATTAAAAAAAAATTTTGAAGGTATTTCAAAATAATTAAAATATTTTAGGGTATTTCCGAGGAATTTTCAAGAGATAACAAAATTTGAAGGAATTTCAAAGAATTTGATGTTTTAAGATTTTAGGATACTTATAAAGATTCCAAGGAATTTTCAATAGATTTGAAGAATTTGATAACATTTCAAGAGATTTTAAATATTTTAATATATTGTAAATAATTCAAATGGATTTTCAAGAGCTTCAAAACATTTGATCAGATTTCAAGGCATTTGAAATATTTTAGGGTATTTCCCATGTTTACAGGGAATTCCTAATAGATTTCAAGAATTTGAAGAGATTTTAAATATATTCAGACGTTTTAAAAAATTTTAATGAATATTTAAGAGCTTTAGAAAATTATGAATTATGAGTAGATTTCAAGGGATTACATAGATTTGAGGTGATTTTTAAAGATACCAGGGAGTTCCTTATAGATTTCAAGCATTTGAAGGGATTTCAAAGGATTTGAATTTTAAAGATTTTAGTATATTTATCAAGATTCCAAGGAAGTTTTCAACAGATTTTAAGAATTTGATAAGATTTCAAGGGATTATATAAATTTGAGGGTATTTTAAAAGATTCCAGGGAATTCTGAATAGATTTCAAGAATTTAAAAGGATATCAAGGGATTTTAAATATTTGAAGATATTTTAAAAGATGTAAATTAATTTTTAAGAGCTTTTAAAAAATTTAAAGAAATTTCCAAAGATTTTAATGATTTTAACGTATTCAACCAAATATCATGTAGTTTTAAAGATTTTCCTAGAATTTCGGAAAATTTAAAAATGTTTAAATTAAATTAAAAGGTATCTAAAGGTAAAATCCTGAAACCCTGATTTTGAATGCTGATTCTGATTTTTTGAATTCTGAGTAGATTTTAAAAATTTGAACAAATTTCAATTTTTCAAAAAAGATTTTAGGATGTTTAGAAATTTATAAATCAATAAAATAATATTCTAGGGTATTTGAAAAAATTTCAAGGAACTTTCAAGCGATTTAAAGGTTGGAAGGAGTTTTCAAGAATTTTAACGCATTTAAGCAAATTTCACGTGGTTTTAAAGAATTTCGCAAGATTTGGAAGGATTTATTTAAGGATTTCCGAATAGATTTAGCTTTTAAAAAATTTTTTTAAAACTTTTAAAAATTTAGAGGTATTTCAAAAGATTTTACATATTCTAGGGTATTTGAAAAAATTTCAAGGAAAAAAAAAGATTTTAAAGGGATTTCAAGAGATTTGAAATGTTTTAAGATATTTTAAAAGATCTAAATTTTATAGGATTTTTATAGATTTTAGGGTATTTTTAAAGATATGATGTTAGTCCAAATTTTTTTGACTAATTTTTAGTTTATATTTTCTCGTTTCTAAATTTTTAAACTAAATATTTGAATTTTTAATTTAAAAAGATAAGTTGAAAAAAAATGCGAATTACGAAATTACTCCAAAGTTTTAAGATATTTTAAAAGACTCCAAGGCATTTTCAACAGATTTGAAGAATTTGACGTGATTTCAAGGGATTTTTTAGATATGAGGCTATTTTCAAAGATTCCAAGGATTTCCGAATAGATTTAGCTTTTAAAAAAATTTTAAAAAGACTTTAAAACATTTAGAGGTATTTCAAAAGATTTTAAATATTCTAGGGTATTTGAAAAAATTTCAAGGAATTTACAAGCGATTTAAAAAGTTGGTAGGAGTTTTCAAGAATTTTAACGCATTCAAGCAAATTTCACGTGGTTTTTTAAAGAATTTCGCAAGATTTGGAAGGATTTTATAGGATCTACATGGTTTTATGATATTTTAAAAAATTCCAAGGAAGTTTTAAGTGTGTTCAATAATTTGAAGAGATTTCAAAGCATTTGAACTTTAAGGATTTCAGGATATTTATCAAGTTTTAAGGGATTTTTTAACAGATTTTAAGAATTTGATCATATTTCAAGGGATTGTGATAAAGATTTGTGGGTATTTAAAAATATTCTAAGAAATTTTTAATAGATTTCAAGAATTTGAAGAGATTTGAAATGTTTTAAGATATTTTAAAAGATTCAAATGAATTTTTAGGACCTTTAAAAAATGTAAAGGGATTTAAAAATATTTTATATTTTTTAGAATATTTCCAAGGTTTCCAAGGAATTTTCAAGAGATTAAAAAAATTTGAAGGAATTTCACGGGTTTTAATGATTTTAACGGATTCAAACAAACTTCATGTGATTTCAAAGAATCTCCCAGAATTTCGGAAGATTCAGAAGGATTTTATTTGACCCACAAAGTTTTAGAATATTTTAAAAGATTTCAAGAAATTTTCAACAGATTTTAAGGGATTCTATAGGTTTTAGGTTTTTTTTTTTTTTAAATTCCAAGGAATTTTTAATAGATTTAAAGAATGTGAAGGGATTTCAAAATGTTTTAAGATATTTTAAAAGATTCAAATGAATTTTTTAAAGCTTTAAAAAATTTGAAGGGGTTTCAAAAGATTTTAAATATTTTGGGATATTTCCAAGGTTTCCAAGAAATATTTAAGCTGTTAACAAAATTTTCAAGGAATTTCCAAGGATTTTAATGATTTTAACGGATTCAACCAAATTTCATGTGGTTTTAAAGAATCTCCTATAATTTAGGAAGATTTTAAAGGATTTTATAGGACATCTAAATTTTTAGAATATTTTTAAATATTCCAAAGAATTTCTAATATATTTGAAGATTTTATGTTATGAATTGATTTCAATATTTTAAAGGGATTTCAAGAGATTTGAAATATTTTAAGATATTTAAAAAGATTTAAATTTTATAGGATTTTTATATATTTTAGGGTATTTTTAAAGATTCCAAAAAATTTGTCATAGGTTTCAAGAATTCAAAGTTATTTCAAGATGTTTTAAAAGATTCAAATGAATTCTTAAGACGTTCAAAAAATTTGAAGGGATTTCACAATATTTTAGGGTATTTCCAAGCATTCCAAGGATTTTCAAGAGATTCAAAAAATCTAAAGAGATTTCAAAGGATTTAAAATTTTAAGATTTTAGGATATTTATCAATATTCCAAGAAATTTTCAGAATATTTCAAGGATTTAATAAGAATTTTAAGGGATTATATAGATTTGAGGGGTTTTAAAAAGATTCCAAGGAATTTTTAACAAATTTCAAAAATTTGAAGGGATTAAACAAATTTAGGGTATTTGAAAGATTCCATGGAATTCTGAGTAGATTTTAAAAATTTGAACAAATTTCAATTTTGCAAAAAATATGTTAAGATGTTCAGAAATATTTAAATGAATTTTTAAGAGCTCTAAAAAAATTTGAAAGAATTTCAAAAGGTTTGAAATATTGTAAGGTATTTCTTTTAGGGTATTTGGGAACTATAAGGTTTCATTCTATTTTAAAAAATTCCAAAGAATTTTCAAAATATTTTACAAGATTTGATAGATTTTAGGGTATTTATGGTATTTTGAAAGATGTCAAGGAATTTTTAATAGTGGTAAAGAATTTGAACGGATATAAATCAATTTTTAAAGTTAAATTATTCTATAAACGTTGAAAAAATATGACCCTAAAACAAAGTCGTTAAAAATTAATAATTTTCAAATTATGCATCACGCTTTTTAAAATTCACGTGAAAAGCGATTATTATTATTAATTTAGAAAATCATTATTTCCTCATCTGCAATTTTTTCCTGATTCTAACGATTTTATCGATTTCCTTTCTTTTTTGACATTGTATAGTTTGGGCTATTAAATAATGTAGTTGAATGGTTTTCCAAAATTTTGAATATTTTTGCAGTTATTCTCAACTGAAAATTGGACGATATTTTAACCAATTTTATCTCTACTATTATTGATCGGAGAAGGAGAAAACTTTTATATAAATAAGCGCAGAAAGTGTGAAAATTAAAGAAAATTTTCTAAAAATTTATCAAAATATCAATTTTTGTATTGTTTATTTAATAAAAAATGTTTTCTTATGATTTTAGGATTCGTTGCTCGATCATATGGAAATTTCAATTATTGAAGCGGAGAAAAGAGCAAATGGACCACTAAATTTAAAAGAATTTTATACTGTCTACCTCATTGAGACAAAGTAAGTCTTATTAATAAAAATGCAATTTTATTAATGTTATGAACAGGCCTCGGACTTACTTCACTATTTGACACTTTTTTTGAGCGATGAAAATATTTTACTACTATTTCGATATATATAAAATAAAAGACGAATTTTCAACAAAATGCTTGAATCCTCAACTGAAAGAGATTAATTTTCAACCATAAAGTTGCAATTTGAACCAAAAAAATTGATTTTCTACCAAAAAAGACTAGTTTGTCAACCAAATACATATATTTTCTACCAAATAGTTGAATTTTCTACCAGAAATATGAACTTTTAACAAAATACATAAGTTTTTAACCTAATCAACAAATTACATAAATTTTCAACTAAATATTTTAAACAATGGATATGATGTTAGTTCAAATTTTCTTGGAGTAAATTTCAGTTTTTTATTTTTTTCGTTTCTAAAAATATTTAAATAGTTAAATATTTAAACTAAAGAAGGTGTAGTTAATTTTGTTTTGAAAAGAATTAATTTCCAATAGAAAAAAAATGAAATTTCTACATAATTTTTTACCAAATATTTGAATTTTATACCAAATTGTGAAATTTTCAAGCCAAAAAGACGAATTTTCTAATAAAAAGAAGTTGAAATTTCAAACCGAAAGTTTGTTAGCAAAAGGAATTTACAAATAAAAAATTAAATTTTAAGAAAGTATTTCAACTTTCAACCAAAGAGTTGAATTTTTAATCTAAAACAGTCGAATTAGTAAAAAAAGACGAATTTTCAACAAGATACTTGAATCCTCAACTAAAACAGATTAATTTTCAACCATACAGTTGCATTTTTAAGTAAGAAATTGATTATCTACCAAAAAAGACGAATTTTCAACCAAGTACATATATTTTATACCAAATAGTTGAATTTCCAACCAGGAAGATTAATTTTCTACCAGAAAAGACGAATTTTCAACAAAATAAATAAATTTTTAACCAAATAGTTCAATTTTCTAACAGAAAGACCAACTTTGAACAAAAAACCAAAAAATTTTGTACCAAATATTTGAATTTTATACCAAATTGTGAAATTTTCAAGCCAAAAAGACGAATTTTCTATTAAAAAGAAGTTGAATTTTCAAATCGGGAATTTTTCAATAAAAACAAAAAAAGAATTTTCAACTAAAATGATGAATTCTCAAATCAAAAATTAAATTTGAAGAAAGTATTTTAACTTTCAACCAAAGAGTTGAATTTTTATTCTAAAAAGAACTTTCTCCAGAAAAATGAAATATTTAATACTTAAACTAAAAACTGTTTTAATTTTTAATAAAAAACAGTCGAATATGGTAAAGAAAATACGAATTTTCAACCATAGTGTTGAATTTTTAAGCAAGAAATTGATTTTCTACCAAAAAAGACGACTTGTCAACCAAGTACATATATTTTATATTAAATAGTACAATTTCCTACCAAGAAGATTAATTTTCTACCAGAAGAGACGAATTTTCAACCAAATACATACATTTTTAACCAATTAGTTGAATTTTCTGCCACAAAGACAAAGTTTTAACAAAATACAAAAATTGTTAAGCAAATAGTTGAATTTTCTACCAAAAAAGGCGAATTTTCAACCAATTACATAAATATTCAACTAAATGTTTTAAACCATGGATATGATGTTAGTCCAAATTTTGTTGACTAATTTTTAGTTTATATTTTTTCGTTTCTAAATTCTTAAACTAAATATTTGAATTTTCAATTTAAAAAGATAATTTTTAACACAAAATGGTGCAGTCGAATTTCTATTGAGAAGAATTAATTTTCAATAATAAAAAAACGAATTTTCCATAAAACAGTTTAATTTTCTACCAAATAGTTAAATCTTATACCAAGTTGTAGAATTTTCAAACCAAAAAGACGAATTTTCTATAAAACAGTGGAATTTTTAATCCGACAATATGAATTTTCGACAAAAATTTTAATTTATAACCAATCACTTGAATTTTCAACTAAATAGTTGGTTTTTCAGTTTAAAAAAATTATTAAAAACAAAGTAAACCGAATTTTCAACATGAATTATGAATTTAAAAAAATAATAAATTTAAAAAAATGTTCAAGTTTCAAAGGAGGAGTTGAATTTTCAATCTAAAAAGATGAATTTTTAACGAAAAATGTAACAGTTGATATTTCCGAGGCCTGTATGAATCTTATTTAAATTACTGATTTTATATAAAATTTTTAATTTAGAGTCACGGATCCTATGTTCCGAAATGCTTTGAAGGAAATAAGTTCCTTGTGGCGTCGTTACACGGAATTTGAATTACTCCGTGCATATTTAGAAATTTCTTATCCTTACGTTGTACTGCCACCTTTACCTGAAAAGAAGGTTCTTTACGCTTGGCAAAAAATTACTACTGATACATTTGATCCTGATTTTGTAGATCGTCGTCGAGCTGGCCTTGAGGTAATTAAAAAAAATCCATTTTCAATTGAAATAAAGACTATTTTCGATTATCAATAATTTTAATGTTTTTAGAATTTTCTCCTGAGGGTAGCCTCTCACCCAATACTGTCGTTCGACAAACATTTCATAAGTTTTCTGCAACAGATAGAAGGTTGGAGAGAAAGCGTGAAGGAAACAGGTTTTTAAAAAAATATTTATTTTATATGGGTAAAAAATAAAAGTTTAGTGGTCGAATCCATTGAAAAAAAAATATTTTTTTAGAGGAAACTAGAAAATTGTGCGCGCTATGTGCGCAATAATTGCCCTTTCTTTAGAAAAAAACTCGGTTCATTTTCCAAGATTTTGTTATAGATTTTATAGAAAATCTTATATAATTTAAATTTTTTATGTTTTCTTTAAATTAAGTTTTGAAAATAAAAAATCAATTTAAATTTTCTGTGGAATCTGGAAAAAAAGATTTTATTATCTTAATACCTATCAAAATCCACGAAAAGCTTCAAAATTTTATTTTAGTTCTTTAAAAATGTATATTTTGTTTAAAATTTGGTTGAAAATTAACTTTTTTGTTTATTTTTTTTTCTTTTAACATTTATCTCTTTTGGTAGATCTAATTTGTTAAAAAATCATTTTTTTGCTCGAAGATTCATCTCTTTGGCTTAAAATTGAATATTTAGTTGAAAATTTATTTCTTTTTCCTAAAATTTCCACTGTCTTGTTGAAAATTCTTCTTTTTGGTTGAAGATTCCATTTTTTTATTTAAAATTGACCTATTTCATTGAAAATATTTTATTTAAATTAATTTTTTCATCCAAAAATCCAACTTGCCATTTTTTGTTGAAAATTAATCTGTGAAAAATCGTAATTTTGGTTGAAGTAAACTCTTTTTTTTAAATTTAAAATTATCATATTTTGTGGTTAAACTTTCAATTCTTTGGTTTAAAATTGACCTATTTAACTGAAAATCTTTTTTTTAAATTAATGTTTTCATCTAAAAATCCAATTATGCCATTTTGGTTAAAAATTGATCTTTGTTAGTTGAACATTCAACTGCTTGGTTGAAAATTCTTCTTTTTTGGTTGAATTGAACTTTTTTTTAAATTTAAATTTATTATATTTTCAGTTAAAATTCAACTACTTTCTTGAACTATGTACTTTGTTAAAAGTTCTTTTAGTTTGTTGGTTGAAAATTCATAATTTTAGCTGAAAATTCATTTTTTCCTCTAAAATATCTACTGTTTTGTTGAAAAATCTTCTTTTTGAGTTGAAATTTAACTTTTTGGTTGAAGATTCAATTCTTTGGTTTAAAATTGACCTATTTCATTGAAAATCTTTTTTTTTAATTAATGTTTTCATCTAAAAATACAACTATGCCATTTTTTGATGAAAATTGATCTTTTTTAGTTAAAAGTTCAACTGTTTGAAAATCCGTTTTTTTTTTTTGGTTGAATAAAACTGTTTTTTTTTTTAAATTTAAAATTCTCGTATTCTTTGGTTAAAATTCAACTACTTCCTTAAACTATGTACTTTGTTAAAAGATCTTTTATTTTGTTGAAGATTTATCATTTTAGTTGAAAATTCATTTCTTTTTACTAAAATTTCTACTGTTTTGTTGAAAATTCTTCTTTTTGGTTGAAGATTCAATTCTTTTATGTAAAATTTACCTATTTCGTTGAAAATCTTTTTTTTTTTAATTAATTTTTTCATCTAAAAATCCAACTTGCCATTTTTTGTTGAAAATTGATCTGTGAAAAATCGTCTTCTTTGGTTGAAGTAAACTGTTTTTTTTTTAATTTAAATTTAAAAAAAGATTTATTTTATATGGGTAGAAAAAATAAACGTTTAGTGGTCGAATCCATTGCAAACCAAAATATGTTTTTAGAGGAAACTAGAAAATTATGCGCACTATGTGCGCAATAATTGCCCTTTCTTTAGAAAAAAGCTCGGTTCATTTTCTAACATTTTGTTATAGATTTTACAGAAAATCTTATATAATTTAAATTTTTTATGTTTTGTTAAAATTAAGTTTTCAAAATGAAAAATCCATTTAAATTTTTTCTGGAATCTTGAAAAAAAGATTTTATTATCTTCATACCTATCAAAATCCACGAAAAGCTTCAAAATTTTATTTTAGTTCTTTAAAAATGTAAATTTTGTTTGAAATTTGGTTGAAAATTAACTTTTTTGTTCATTTTTTTTTCTTTGAACATTTATCTCTTGTGGTAGATCTAATTTGTTAAAAAATCATTTTTTTGCTCGAAGATTCATCTCTTTGGCTTAAAATTGAACTATTTCAATGAAATTCTTTTTTTTGGTTGAAAATTAATTTTTTAAACTGAAAATCCGACTATGCCATTTTTGGTTGAAAATTTATCTTTTTTAGTTAAAAATTCAACTGTTTGGTTGAAAATTCATGTATTTTGTTGAAAATTCCTCTTTTTGGTTAAACTCAACTGTTTTTTTTTTAATTTAAAATTATCATATTTTTTGGTTAAAATTTAACTACTTCCTTGATGTATGTACTTTGTTAAAAGTTCTTTTATTTTGTTGGTTGAAAATTCATCATTTTCGTTTAGAATTCATCTTTTTTCCTAAAATTTCTACTGTTTTGTTGAATATTCTTCTTTTTGAGTTGAAAATGAACTTTTTGGTTGAAGATTCAGTTCTTTGGTTTAAAATTGACCTATTTCATTGAAAATATATTTTTTTTAAAATTAATTTCTTCATCTGAAAATCCAACTATGCCATTTTTGGTTGAAAATTGATCTTTTTTAGTTGAAAATTCAACTGTTTGGTTGAAAATTCGTCTTTTTTGGTGGAATTAAACTTTTTTTTGTTAATTTGAAATTCTCATATTTTTTTGTTTGAAATTCAACTACTTCCTTAAACTGTGTACTTTGTTAAAATATTTTTTATTTTGTTGGTTGAAGATTCATCATTTTAGTTGAAAATTCATTTCTTTTTACTAAAATTTCTACTGTTTTGTTGAAAATTATTCTTTTTGGTTGAAGATTCAATTTTTGGTCGAAGATTCAATTATTCGGTTTAAAATTGACCTATTTCATTGAAAGCCTTTTATTTTTTAATTAATTTCTTCATCTGAAAATCCAACTATGCCATTTTTTGTTGAAAATTTAACTGTTTGGTTGAAAATTCGTCTTTTTTTGTTGAATTAAACTTTTTTTTTAATTTAAAAATTCTCATATTTTTTGGTTAAAATTCAACTACTTCCTTGAAATATGTACTTTGTTAAAAGTACTTTTATTTTGGTGGTTGAAAATTCATAATTTTAGTTGAAAATTCATTTTTTCCCCTAAAATTTCTATTGTTTTCTTGAAAATTCTTCTTTTTGAGTTGAAAATTAACTTTTTGGTTGAAGATTCAATTATTTGGTTGAAAATTGACCTATTTCATTGAAAATCCTTTTTTTTCTAAATTAATTTCTTCATCTGAAATCCAACTATGCCATTTTTGGTTGAAAATTGATCTTTTTTAGTTGGAAATTCATCTGTTTGGTTGAAAATTCGTCTTTTTTGGTTGAATCAAACTTTTTTTTTTATTTAAAATTCTCATATTTTTTGGTTGAATTGAACTTTTTTTTTAAATTTAAAATTATCATATTTTTTGGTTAAAATTCAACTACTTCCTTGAACTATGTACTTTGTTAAAAGTTCTTTAATTTTTTTGGTTGAAGATTCATAATTTTACTTGAAAATTCATTTTTTCCCCCAAAATTTCTATTGTTTTCTTGAAAATTCTTCTTTTTGAGTTGAAAATTAACTTTATGGTTGAAGATTCAATTCTTTGGTTTAAAATTGACATATTTCATTAAAAAACTTCTTTTTTAAATTAATTTCTTCATATGAAAATCCAACTATGCCATTTTTGGTTGAAAATTGATCCTTTTTAGTTGAAAATTCAACTGTTTGGTTGAAAATTCGTCTTTTTTGTTTGAATTGAACTTTTTCTTTTAATTTAAAATTATCATACTTTTTTGGTTAAAATTCAACTACTTCCTTGAAATATGTAATTTGTTAAAAGATCTTTTATTTTGTTGGTTGAAGATTTATCATTTTAGTTGAAAATTCATTTCTTTTTCCTAAAATTTCTACTGTTTTGTTGAAAATTATTCTTTTTGGTTGAAGATTCAATTCTTTGATTTAAAATTGACCTATTTCATTGCAAATCTTTTTTTTTTAATTAATTTTTCATCTAAAAATCCAACTTGCCATTTTCGGTTGAAAATTGATATGTGAAAAATCGTCTTCTTTGGTTGAAGTAAACTGTTTTTTTTTTTTTTTAAATTAAAACTATAATATTTTTTTGGTTAAAATTCAACTACTTCGTTGAACTATGTACTTCTCAAAAGTTTTTTTTTTCGTTGGTTGAAGTGATTCATCATTTTAGTTGAAAATTCATATACTTTGTTGAAAATGAAATTTTTTACTTGCAATATTATAAAATATATCAAATATAATAATATTACTATATAAACTTGTCTTATGCCATTAAATGATTCTATAAATATAATAATAATAATCTATTTAATATATAAAATATTTTAAATTCAACATCTAAATAAATAAAAAATTGTAAAAAAATATGTGTTTTTTTGTGAAAACAGGCTTTTTATATTTTCAACCAAATCCTCGCCACTTTGTTAATTTTAAACTTTTCAAACATTTCATTCTAAAAATTTCCAAAAAAATGGAAAATTGGAACATCTGAATTCAAATCTGAATTAGATAAAAAAAACTATAGAATTTTATTAAAGAAATTTTTTTTAAATAGACGTCAAAATTCAAATACTCTTTGTGGAAATTTTTTTGTTTAAATTCGAAAAATACGTGTAGCCTAGTTTCGTTTAATAAATAACATATTTCTTAGCGGAGAGTTTCTGCTACTTGAAGTATAGAACCGATCTGTTTTTAAGTGGATTCGATCAGTAAATTAAAATAATTTAATTAACAGGGTACCTGCAAATAGCGGAGACCAAATTAAAAGCACTGAGTGTAGCTGTAAGACTTAGAAAACCAGACAAGCGATTCGAAACTATCAAAAATTATGGAATCGAATTACAGGTACTTGTATAATCGGATAAAATTAATTATAATTATATTTTAGTAAAAATTATTTATTTGATTTATTTAAATTATTTTTCATTGAAAAATTAATTTTATTTCTATACGAAATATATTCTACACAAAATATAAAAAACCGTAAATGAAATATTTTCTACACAAAGTAGATCCTACTTACAATGAAATAATTTTTATTTATTTACATATTACTCCTGCTCTTTAGAAAATATGGTAGGTGAAGATATTCAACATAGAAATATTAAGTGTAAAACTTTTTCTGCAAAACAAAATTTTACACAGATTATTCAACACGGATAATATAAAAGCAGACTTTACACTGAAAGTTTTTTTTGTTGTTGTAAAGTCTACTATTTTATTTCTGGCTAAAAAATCATTTTTTTTTTCAAAAGTTCTACTATTTGGTTAAAAAGTTAATTATTCTGTTGAAAATTGAACTATTTTGTTAAAAAGTCATATTTTTGTTCGAAAATTCAACTATTCATGGAAAGTTGAACTAATTTGATAAAAACTCATTTTATTGGTTGAAGATTGAACTATTTTATCGAAAATTCGTCTTTTTTAAAATGAAAATTACTGTTCTTAAATTAAAATTTAACTATTCAATTTTTAGCTGAAATCGATCATTTTTAGTTCAAAATTCAACTATTAAATTTTTCATTCCGAATTCATCTTTTTTGGTTGTTGAAGATTCAACTACTTGTTTGAAAGTTGTACTACTTTATTTAAAAGTAATTTTATTTGTTAAATTTAACTATTTTTTTGAAAATCGATTTTCATTTTTTGTTTGACATGTAATATTTCTAACTGAAAATTTAACTATTCCTTTTTTGATTGAAAATTGATTGTTTTTAGTAGAAAATTAACTTTTATAACTAAAAATTCAACCATTATGTTTTTGGATAAAAAATGATCATTTTTAGTTCAAAGTTCAACTATTAAATTTTTCATTGAGAATTCACCTTTTTTGGTTGAAAATTGAACTATTTTGTTGAAATTTTAATTATTTTGTTGAAAAATGAACTATTTTGTTAAAACCTTATCTTATTCATTTTATTTGTTAAAGATTTAACTATTTTTTTGAAAATTAGTTTTTTATTTTTTGGTTGAAAATTAATTTTTCCAACTGAAAATTTAACTATTCCATTTATTATTGAATGTTGATCATTTTTAGTTGAAAATTCAAGTATTAAATTTTTCTTTGAGCATTTTTTTTTTAATGCAACTATTTCATTGAAATTTCTACTGCTTCATTTAAAATTCATTTTATTTGTGAAAGATTTAACCATTTTGTTGAAAATTAGTTTTGTATTTTTTGTTGAAAATTAATTTTTCTTTTGTAACTGAAAATTTATAGTATTTGGTTGAAAATTAACTTTTCTAACTGAAAATTTAACTATTCCATCTTTGATTGAATCATTTTTAGTTGAAAATTCAAGTATTAAATTTTTTTGAGTATTCATTTTTTTTTAAATTCAACTATTTTATTGAAAGTTGTACTGCTTTATTTAAAATTCATTTTATTGGTTAAATATTTAACCCTTTTGTTTTATGGTTCGCTTTTCATTTTTGGGTTGAAAATTTAACTATTCCATTTTTGATTCAAAATGGATCAAAATTTTTAATTTTTAGTTCAGTATTCAACTATTAAATTTTTCATTGAGAATTCATCGTTTTTGGTCGATAATTGAACTATTTTTTTAAAACGTTATCGTGGTCGAAAATTCAACTATTGGTTGAAAGTTGCTTTGATAAGAATTCATTTGATTGTTTGTAGATTTAACTGTTTTATCGAAAATTCGTCTTTTTCTATTCTTCTAAAAATTCCTTTTTTATAATTTAAAATTTTAATTTTACATTTTTGCCTGAAAATAGATTATTTTAGTTAAAAATTTAACTATTACATTTTTCTTTGAGAATTCATTATTTTTTTAATTCAACTACTACATTGAAAATTGTACTACTTCATTTAAAATTAATTTTATTCGTTAAAGAGTTAACCATTTTGTTGAAAATTCATTTTTTATTTATTCGGTTGAAAAATCATTTTTCTAACTGACAATGTAACTATTCCATTTTTGATTGAAAATTGATCGTTTTTAGTTAAAAATTAATTTTTGTATCTGAAAATTTAATTCATTTGATTTTTGGATAAAAATTGATCATTTTTAGTTCAAAATTAATCTATTAAATTTTCCATTGAGAATTCTTTTTTTTTTGTTTGTTGAAAATTCAACTATTTAATTAAAAGTTGTACTACTTTATAGAAAATTAATTTTATTGGTTAATGATTGAACCGTTTTTTTGAAAATTCAATTTTCATTTTTTGTTTGAAAATTAATTTTTCTAACTGAAAATTTAACGATTAAATTTTTGGATAAAAAATGATCATTTTTAGTTCAAAGTTCAACTATTAAATAATTATTTTGTTGAAAAATGAACTATTTTTTAAGGCCTTATCTTGGTCGAAAATTCAACTATTGGTTGAAAATTGCTTTGAAAAGAAATCATTTTATTGGTCGAAGATTTAACGGTTTTATCAAAAAATCGTCTTTTTCTTTGTTAAAAATTATTTTTCCTAATTGAAAATTTAACTATTCCATTTTTTGCTGAAAATCGATCATTTTTAGTTGAAAATTCAACTATTTTGTTGAAAAGTCGTCTTTTTCGGTAGAAAATGAATCTTTTTGGTTGAATGTTTAATAATTTAGTTGAAAATTGAACTATTTTGTTGAAAAATAATTTTTTTTACTGAAAATTCCAGCACCTATACTTTGTGTACAATATATTTGTGTATGGGTGGGTACTACTCGTATAATTTAATGATTATCAACTTATTTTTTTTTAATAATTAATAATAATATTTTTTAGAATAATCTGTGTAATTTGCTAAGAGTGAGGGCAAGATTAGCAGAGAAACAGTACAGTTTGTACAAACTACATGCAAATTATGGCAGAGTTTTCAGCGAATGGAGTGCTATAGAAAAAGAAATGGGCGACGGTTTGCAGGTAAATATATCAAATTTACCTTTTATGAAAAAAAATAAATAAATAAAACAGAGCTCGGATAGTGCAACTTTTTCGGCTTTTTTCGACTTTTTAAAGAAAAATTCGACTAATCCATTTTTTTCGGGTTTTCTCAAAAGTTCGATAAACTTTTAGATTCAGTTTCAATCACAATGAAACTTGTAAATTGAAATTCAAAACAAGAAAAAATTGTACCATTTTAATTGAGAACATTACAAACTGAATAATTTTTCATTAAAGCTTTATACTTAGCAAATTGTAAATTAATTGCGTATGAAACTGAATAATTTCTAATTGCTTCAATCCTAATTCAAATTTTTAATTTTTTTTCAAATTTCAAGTCTTAATAGTCGGATATGTTAAAGTCAAAACCGTTGAAAATGTAATTATTTTGTTAAAAATTTAACTATCTTGTTAAAAGGTCATATTTTTTAGTCAAAAATTTAATTTTTTTGTTGAACATATGCCTTTTCGGATAGAAAATACATCCTTTTGGGTTGAAAATTCCTCTTTTATGGAACAAAAATAACCTTTTTTGGTTGAAAATTCATCTTTCTTGGTTTAAAATGAACTTTTTTGCTGAAAATATAACTGTCTTCGAAAAAATTTTGTCTTTTTGTTATGAAGCTTTAACTATTTGGTTAAAAATTGATCTATTTTGTTGAATATTCGTCTCTTTTAATCGAAAGCCCAACTTTTTGTTTGTAAATGCAACTGTTTGATTGAAAATTATTATTTTTCTTATTTCTCCTATTTGGTAGAAAATTCAAATTTCTTTCTTGAAAATTATCCTTCTGTTGGAAAATTTAACTATTTGGTTGAAGTTTAATCTTTTTTGAATGAAAATTTCGACCAATTGGTTAAAAATGTATCTTTGTATGTTGAAAATTAAACTATCTTGTTGAACATTCCTTTTCTTGGTTGGAACTTAATTTTTTTAATTTAAAATTCAACTATTCCATTTTCGATAAAAAATGTATCTTTTTTTAGTAGAAACTTCAAATATTTAGCTAAAAATTCAATTTTTTTGTTGAAAACTCATATTTTTCGGTAGAAAATTTATCTTCTTGGTTGAAGATGAATTTTTTTGGTTAAAAATTCATCTTCTATTGACAATTCACATTTTTTCATGAATTTAATCTTTTTTGGTAAAAAAGCAACTGTTTTGTTAAAACTTCACTTTTTTAATTGAAAATTAATTTTTTAACTGATAATTTACCTATTCCACTTGAATATTCATCATTTTAGTTGAAAATTTATCTTTGGTTGAAAATGTTTTATTTCAATTCGTTGTTCTGTTTGGTTGAAAATTAATTTTTTAACTGAAAACTTAACAACATTAATGTTGTTGTTTAAAAATTCATCTGTTTTAATGATAAATCATCTCTTTTGGTAGAAATTGAATCTTTTTTGATTAAAATGCAACCGTTTAATTGAAAATTCGGTTTTATGGTTACAAATTAATTGTTTAACTGACAATTTACTTATTCCTGTTGAAAATTAATCTCTTTGGTTTAAAATTGATCTTTATTTTGTTAAAAATTAATTTTTTTTGTTGAAAATTAATTTTTTTTGTACTAAAAATTTAAAAATTTTATTTTGATTGAAATTTATTTTTTCTTAGTAGAAAATTCAACTACTTGGTTGAAAATGTATGTGTTTTAAAATAAATTCGTCTTTTTCGACAGCAAAATTATTGTTCTTCGTTGGCGATTTATCTTTTTGGCTAAAAATTAATTTCTTTTACTGAAAATTTAACCATTCCATTTTCATTGAAATTTATCTTTTCGTAGTAGAAACTTCAACTATTTGGTGGAAAATTCATGTGTTTTAAAGTAAATTCGTCTTTTTACATGGTCAAATTAATCTTGTTGGTTGGCGATTTATCTTTTTGGTTGAAAATTAATTTTTTTAACTATACATTTAACTGTTCCATTTTTAATTGAAAGTGTATATTTTTTTAGTAGAAACATTTAGTAAAAATGCAAATGTTTTTGATTTAAATTTAATCTTTCTATTTGGAAATTTGACCATTTGGTTGAAAATTCATCTTTGAAGGTTGAAAATTAAACTCTTTTGTTGAAAATTTTTTTTTTTTCGTTTTGTTGAAATTTAATTTTTTCAACTGAAAATCTGGCTCTTCTATTTTTGATTAAAAATTTATCTTTTTTTCATAGAAACTTAAAATATTTAGTTAAAAATTCGTTTTTGTTGTTGAAAACTTGTCTTTCTCGGTAGAAAATTAATCTTCGTGTTGGAAAATTTCTCTTTTTGGTTGAAAATTCATGATTTTATTTTTTTGAAAATTCGTCTTTCTTGATAGAAAATGTATCTTCTTGGTTGAAAGTTAATGTTTTTGTTTAAAAATTCGTCTATTTTACTGACAAGTCATCGGTTTTGATTGAAAGATAATTTTTTAATTAATAATTCACCTATCCCAGTTGAATATTTATCGTTCAATTTGATAATTCATCTCTTTGGTTGAAAATTGAACTATATTTTTTTGCAAATTAGTTTTTTTTTTTGGTGAAAATTAATTGTTTTGACTAAAAATTTAACTATTTCATTTTTCATTGAAAACTTATCTTTTTTTCATAGAAACTTCAACTGATTGTTTGAAAATTAATGTATTTTGAAGTAAACGAGTCTTTTTCTAGAGCAAAACCAATCTTTTTGGTTGACGATTCATCTTTTTGGTAGAAAATTCATGTAGTTTCTTGAAAATTCGTCTTTTTTGGTAAAAAATTAATTTTTTTGGGTTAAAAATCATGTTTTTTTGTTGAAACTTCAACCATTTTGTTAAAAAGTCATACTTCTCGGTTGGAAATTAATGTTTATAGTTAAAAATGCTACCGTTTAATAGAAAATTCGTTTTTATGGTTGAAAATTAATTTTTAACTGATAAATTTACCTATTCCAGTTGAATATTTATCATTTGAGTTGAAAATTTATTTGTTTGGTTGAAAATTGAACTATTTTGATGAAAATCGGCTTGTTTTTTTTTTTTTTTTTTTTGAAAATTTGTTTTTTTCTAAAAATTTAACTATGCCATTTTTGATTGAAAATTTATCTTTTCTTAGTTGAAACTTCAACTATTTGGTTGAAAATTCGTCTTTTTTGGTAGAAAATTTATTTTCTTCGTTGAAAATTAATGTTTTTGATTAAAAATTAATTTGTTTTATTGACAGCTTATCTCTTTTGATAAAAATTTAATTTTTTTTGGTTTACATTGCAACCGTTTAATTGAAAATTCGGTTGTATGGTTGAAAATTAATTTTTTAACTGATAATGATTATTTACCTATTCCAGTTGAATATTCATCATTTGAGTTAAAAATTTATCTCTTTGATTAACGATTAAAGTATTTTTTTGAAAATTTGTTGTTTTTTTTTGTTGAAAATAAATTTTTTCAACTAAAAATTTAATAGTGAAATTTTGTTGTAACTTAGTTGATATATCATTTTTTGGTTGAAAGTGTACCTATTTTTTCAAAAATGTAATTGTTCTGTAGAAAATTTAAATATTTCATTAAAAAATAATCTTTTTTTGTTCGAAAATTCAACTCTTTTGTTGAACATTTGAATTTTTAGAAAAAAATCGTCTTTTTCAATTGAAAATTAAACTGTGTGCGAAAAAATTCAGCTTTTTGACTTGAATATTCAACTATTTGGTTAAAAATGCAACTGTTTTTGATTGAAATTTAATCTTTTTGTTTCAAAATTTGACCATTTGGTTGAAAATTCATCTTTGAAGGTTAAAAATTGAACTCTTTTGTTAAAAATTTATTTTTGTTGTTGAAATTTAATATTAATAACTGAAAATTGAACTATTCCATTTTTTACTAAAAAATTATCTTTTTTAATAGTAACTTTAAATATTTAGTTAAAAATTCATGTATTTTGTTGAAAACTCGTCTTTTTTTATAGAAAATTAATCTTCTTAGTCGAAAATTTCTCTTTTCGGTTTAAAATTAAGATTCTTGTTTAAAAATGCATCTATTTCAATGACAATTAATTTCTTTTGGTACAAATTTGATCTTTTCTGATTCAAAATGCAACTGTTTTGTTGAAAATTCGCTTTTTTGGTTGAAAATTAATTTTTTAACTGATAATAATTTACCTATTCCAGTTGAATATTCATCATTTGAGTTAAAAATTGATCTCTTTGGTTGAAAATTGAGCTATTTTGTTGAAAATTAATTTTTTAAATAAAAATTTAACTATTTCATTTTTTATTGAAAATTTATCTTTTTTTAGTAGAAACTTCAACTATTTGGTTGAAAATTCATGTATTTGGTAAAAATTGTATCTTTCTTATGGTTAAAAATGCAACTAATTTGTTGAAATTTAGTTAAAATATCATCTCTTTAGTTGAATGTGTACCCATTTTGTTAAAAATTTAATTGTTTTGTTGAAAATTCAACTATTTATTGAAAATTTAACTATTTTGTTAAAAAGTCATCTTTCTTTGTTCGGAAATTTAAATGTTTTATTCGAGATTCGTATTTTTGGAATAAATCTTCCTTTTCGATTGAAAATTGTGTTTGAAAAAAAAACGTCTTTTTGGCGTTAAGATCGAACAGAGCATTTAAGAGAATTTGAAGTTTTTATTGTTTAAACAAATATATATCATAATTAATATATATATTTTTACAAAAAAATTCTAGTGAATTAAACATATACTTTTTTTTGAATACAGAATTGCTATAGGTCAGGTAATTCTAGAAAGTCAGGGAATGTCAGGGAAAACCTGACAGAGTTAGGGAATGTTCGATAAATTAAGGTTGAAATTAATTTTATTATTATGGTTAAAAATTGCAACTATTTGGTTGAAAATTAATCTGTTTTGCTTGAGGATTCAAACCATTTTGTAGAAAAATCATCTTTTTTGGTTGAATTCAACTATTTTTTGTGTAAAATTAAAATCCTTTTTGTGGTTGAAATCTAATTTATCACATTTTTCGTTGAGAATTTATCTTTTTTGGTTGAAAATTCAACTACTTAGTTAGAAGTGGAACTACTTTGTTAAAAATTCATTTATTTGTTTGATACAGCATTTTAGTTTAAAAACCTTTCTTCTGTTATATATTTAATTATTTTGTTCAAAATTATGTTTTCTATTTGAAAATTAATTGTTTTAACTGAAAACTTTTTTTTTTAATTCCTGTATTTGATTGAAAATTCGAATTTTGTAGGAGAATATTTAATCTTCTTGGTGACTAATTCATCTTTTTGGTTGGAAATTCCTTTTAAAATTCAAATATTTGGTTGAAAATGCATGTACTTTGTTAAAAATTCATCTATTTTGGTAGAAAATGCATCTTGTGGTTGAAAATTGATCTTTTTATTTGAAAATGCGTTTTTTCTTATTCAGAATTAATTTTTTTAAACTGGAAATGTAACTGTTCTATTTTTTGTCGAAAATTGCTCTTTTTTATAGAAATTTAATGTTCTTGGTTGAAAATTATACTATTTCGTTGAGAATTTACTTTAATTTGATTGAAAATTAATTTTCTTACTGAAAATTTAACTATTCTATTTTTAGTTGAAAATTTATCTGCTTTCTGTAAAAATTTAACTATTTGCTGAAAAACCCGCCTTTTTTGGTAAACGAGTACTCTCATTAGTTGAAATTTCCTCTTTTTGGTTAAGAATCAATTTCTTTGGCTGAAAATTTAACTGTTTTGTTGAAAATTCGTTATTTTTTTTGTCGAAAATTTATTTTACTAACTGAAAATTATCCTACTTTATTTTTCATTCATTTACCTCATTGAAAAAAAAACTATTCAGTTGAAAATTCGTTTTTTTTTATAGAAAATTCATCTTCTGGATTGAAAAATCCACTATTTGGTCTAAATTTAATATTTTTGTTTGAAAATTCATCATTGCGATTAAAAATTAATTTCTTAGGTTGAAAATTCGTTTCTTTTTAGTTGAAAATAAAGTAATTTTGCTGAAAACTCGTTTTTCTTTTAAATTTACTTTTCTGACTACAAAATGAAATATTATATTTTTGGTTTGTAAATTGATCTTTTTAGTTTAAAATTGAATTATTTTGTTGAGAATTCATTTTTTTGGTTGAAAATTGATTGTCTTAACTGAAATAATTAATTCTTCTATTTTTGGTTAAAAAATAATTTTTTTTTAATGAAAAAAAAAATATTTCGTTGAAAATTCGTTTCTTTTTTTGTTGAACATTTATTTTTCTGACATTTTAACGATTCTAATTTTGGTTGAAATTTGATTTTTTTTTTAGATGAAAATTTATGTACTTTGTTGAAAATGAGTCTTTTTTTGGTAGAAAATTTATCCTAATGTCTTTGAAATCTTCTTGAATTTTATATTTAATTCAATGGATTTTTTTTTAATATCTAAAAGTTCTTATTTCATTGATCTTTAGGATCAATTGATAAAATGATAAAAGGAATTGAAATATTTTAATAGTATATTATGCATGCATTTTCAAGATCTTGGAAAAATTTAAAAAGATTTTAAAGGATTTTACATATTTTAGGTTATTTTAAAGGATTACAAAGAATTTTTTAATGGATTTCAGTAATTTAATGCGATTTCAAAGGATTTTTTAATCAAAAAAATTTGTTTTCAAAGAACTTTTTCTATTTCCTTCAATAGTTTGAAGGGATTTCAAAGACTTTGAAATAGTTTAGGTATTTTAAAATATTCCAAGGCATATTCGAGAGATTTAAACAATTTCAAGGGATTTCCAAGGGTTTTAGTAATTTTAAGGGATTTAAACAAATTTGCATGCGGTTTTAAAGAATTTCCTAGAATTTCGGAAGATATGGAAAGATTTTACAGAACCTGTAAGGTTATAGGATATTTTAAAATATTCCAAGGATTTTGTAAGATTTCCGAGGATTTGAATGATTTTATGGGATTTTAAGAGGTCTCAAGGTATTTTAATCAATTTTCCAGTTTTTCTGGAAATATGAAATTTCATAAAACTTCACGGGATTTTAAGGTTTCAAAACATTTTAGAAGATTTGAAAAGATTTCAAATTATTTAATGATTTCAACAAATACAATAGATTTCAGAAACAAATATTTAATAAATATTTCAAAAGATTTCACAAAGATTTCACAAAAATTTACGAAAGATTTTTAACATTTCATAAAGATTGCAAGGATTTCAAAGATTTGAAAAAGACGTGTACACCAGATTTCAAAGATTTTACGAAGATTTCGAGCATTTTCAAAGGTTTTGAAACTTTGAAAAGATTTAAAAATTTTTAAAAAGGATATAGTAAACCAGATTTCTAAGATTTCAAAAGATTTTATACAGATTAAAAATATTTTAATAATTTCAAATGAATACAAAAGATTTCGAAAATATTTCAAAGATTTCATAAAAATTTCATAAAGATTTCAAAAGAATACAAGAATTCCAAATTTTTAAAAAGGGTACTTTACACCAGATTTCAAAGATTTGAAAGCATTTCAAAGATTTGAAGCGATTTCAAAAAGTTTCAAAACATTTTAGGATATTTGAAAAGATTTCACTAAGCATTTCAAATAATTCAATGATTTCAACGAATAAAAAGGATTTCACAAACAAAGGTATAAGAAAAATTTTACAAATATTTCAAAATATTTGACAACAATTTGCCAAAGATTTCGAACATTTCATAAAGATTGCAAGGATTTCGAACATTTCTAAAGATTTTAAAACTTTCAAAAGATTTCAAAGATTATAAAGATTTAAAAATGGGTATAGTAAACCAGATTTCTACGATTTCAAAAGATTTAACACAGATTGAAAAGATTTTAATGATTTCAAATGCATACAAAATATTTCAGAGAGGTTTCATGAATATTTCAAAGATTTCATAAAAATTTCATAAAGATTTTAAAAGAATAGAAGAATTCCAAAGATTTCAAAAAGGTTACAGTATACCAGATTTCGAATATTTTAAACGATTTCAAATATTTCAGTGATTTCAAACGAATACGAAAGATTTCACAAATATTTCAAAGATGTTAAACTATTTCAAAAGGTTTCAACAAATTTGAGAAGATTTCAAGAGATTGCAACAGAAGATTTTACTGATAAAGATTAGAGAAAGCTTTCACAAATATTTCAAATATTTCATAAAAATTTCACAAAGGTTTCAGAGTTCAAGGATTTTAAATATTTTACAAAAACTTAAAAAGATTTCAAAGAAATTTCAAGAAATGACAAAGATTTTAAGTATTTTAGGAGATTATTACGAAATCACCAAGATTTCGAAAGATTTTACAAAGATTTCAAGAATTTCAAAGCTGTTGTCCCGTTGGGTGCCAGTTTAGAAATAATTTCCGATGGAGTTGATTACTCTAAAATTTGAAGCTTTTCAGTTTCGAACGCGCGTAAAATGAAATTAAATAAAAAAAATTATTATAATAAATCTTGAATAAAAAATGCAACTTTCTGGTTGAAAATCCAACTGTTTTGTTGAAAATTTGTCTTTTTAGGTTGAAAATTTAAGTTTCTTGATAGAAAATGTGCAATGTACTTTTTTATTTAAAACTCATATTTCGTTGTTAACTAGTCAAACTGAAGTTTTTTTTTTTGTAAAGATTCAACTATTTTTTTGAAAATTTGTTTAATTTAAATATTTATCTATTTTAATAGAAATTACATCTTTCTTGAATAAAAATGCAACTGTTTGATGGAAAATTCAACACGAGAACAATTTTGTTAAAAATTGATACTGTTTGGTTAAAAAATTCAACTATATTTTGTTTAAAATTCAACTGTTTTGTTGAAAAATCGTTTTCTTAGGTTGAAAATTCCAGTATCTTGATAGAAAATGTACTTCTTATTTAAAACTCATATTTTGTTGTTGAAAAGGCAAGCTGAAATTTTTTTTTGGTAAAAATTCAACTATTTTTTGAAAAACTTATCTCTTACCAGACACTCTTTTTTGCTTGAGGATTCGACTATTTTGTTTGAAAATTTTGATAGAAACACTTTGTTAAGAAACAATTTTTTGTTGGACATTTATATTTTTATTTGAAAATTCATCTCTTTGGTTCAAAGTTTAACTATATTGTTGAAAACTGACCTATTTAATTGAAAATTCATTTGCGCGGGTAAAACTTGAACGACTTTGTTGAAATTTTTTTTTTAATGAAGGTTTACTGTTTGGTTGAAAATGTAACTATTTTGTTGAAAATTAATTTTTTGCTAAAAATTCATAACTTTTGGTGTAAAATTTAACTGTTTGATTAAAAATTAACTATTTGGTTAAAAATTCAACTATTTGGTGAAGAATAAACTTTTTTGTTAAAAAGTCATATTTTCGGGTTGAAAATGCAACTGCTTTGTAGATAATTTGTCTCTTTGGCTCAAAAATTCAATAATTTTGTTAACAATTGATGTATTTTGTTAAAAATGTATCTTTTTTCGTAGAAAATTAATTTTCTTGGTGGATCAACTATTTTGTAAAAAATTCGTTTTGTTTAATTCAACTCGTTCAAAATTCGTCTTTTCGTAGAAAATTCATCTTTTACGGTAGAAAATTAACTTTTTTGTTGAAAATTCAACTTTTTGAGATAAAAATTCTACTGTATTGTGAAAAATTCGTCTTTTTGACTTGAAAATTCAACTGCTTTTGGTTATAATTTAACGTTTTTTGTTTGGAAATGCGCATCTTTGTAGGTTAAAAATTTAACGATTTTGATTTATCTTTCAGAAACCTTTATAGAAGTTTTGAAACGATTCAAAAATAATTTAAAACTTAGAAACGATTTCAAAATTTTTTTTAATGTAGATTTTTGAATATTTTCAACAAAAAAAAAACCAGTTAACAAACATGATTGTTTGAAAAATTTATTATTGCTCGTGGACTTTTGCCTTTTTCGTTTAAAAATACACTTCTTTCTGTATAAATTTAATCTTTTTTGCTTAAAAATGCAACTGTTTGGTTAAAAATTATTCTGTTTCCGTCGAAAATGAAATTTTTTGTTCAAAAATCAATGTTTTTTAGAAAATTCGTATCTTTGGCTTAAAAATTCAACAATATGGTAGGAAATTTAACTGTATGGTTGAAAATTTATATATTTTTTTTGAAAATTCGTTTGTTTTAATAGAAAATTCAAGTATTTGGTTTGAAAATTAATGTTTTTTGGTAAGAATTCATCTTTTTGGTTGAAAATTCAACTATTTTATGGAAAGCTTATCTTTTGATTAAAAATGCAAATAACTGTTTGGTTGAAAATTCATCTGTTTTGGTTGAAAATTCATTTGTTTTGATTGAGAATTTTACTGTTTTATTAAAAAAATTAGTCCTTTTTTATTCAATTCAGCTATTTTTGATTTAAATTAAAAATCTGTTCTTGCTTAAAATATCAACTATTACATTTTTCGTTGAGAACTTATCTTTTTTCCATGAAAATTCAACTACTTGTTTGAAAGTTGAACTACTTTGTTGATGAATAAAAAACAGTATATAATTTTCAATTTAAAAAAATTCAAACCAAAAAAAGATAAATTTTTAACAAAATACATCAATTGTTAACAAAATTGTTGAATTTTTGAGCCAAAGAGACAAATTATCTACAAAGCAGTTGCATTTTCAACCCGAAAATATGATTTTTTTACAAAAAAGTTTATTCTTCACCAAATAGTTGAATTTTTAACCAAATAGTTAATTTTTAATCAAATAGTTAAATTTTAAACCAAAAGTTGTGAACTTTTAGCAAAAGAATTAGTTTTCAAGAAAATAGTTACATTTTCAACCAAACAGTAAACCTTCATTAAAAAAAAAAATTTCAACAAAGTTGTTCAAGTTTTACCGGCGCAAATGAATTTTCAATTAAATAGGTCAGTTTTCAACAATATAGTTAAACTTTGAACCAAAGAGATGAATTTTCAAATAAAAATATAAATGTTCAACAAAAAATTGTTTCTTAACAAAGTGTTTCTATCAAAATTTTCAAACAAAATAGTCGAATCCTCAAGCAAAAAAGAGTGTCTGGTAAGAGATAAGTTTTTCAAAAAATAGTTGAATTTTTACCAAAAAAAAATTTCAGCTTGGCTTTTCAACAACAAAATATGAGTTTTAAATAAGAAGTACATTTTCTATCAAGATACTGGAATTTTCAACCTAAGAAGACGATTTTTCAAAAAAACAGTTGAATTTTAAACAAAATATAGTTGAATTTTTTAACCAAACAGTATCAATTTTTAACAAAATTGTTCTCGTGTTGAATTTTCCATCAAACAGTTGCATTTTTATTCAAGAAAGATGTAATTTCTATTAAAATAGATAAATATTTAAATTAAACAAATTTTCAAAAAAATAGTTGAATTTTTACAACAAAAAAAAATTTCAGTTTGACTAGTTAACAACGAAATATGAGTTTTAAATAAAAAAGTACATTGCATATTTTCTATCAAGAAACTTAAATTTTCAACCTAAGAAGACAAATTTTCAACAAAACAGTTGAATTTTCAACCAGAAAGTTACATTTTTTATTCAAGATTTATTATAATAATTTTTTTTATTTAATTTCATTTTACGCGCGTTCGAAACTGAAAAGCTTCAAATTTTAGAGTAATAAACTCCATCGGAAATTATTTCTAAACTGGAACCCAAAGGGACAACAGCTTTGAAATTCTTGAAATCTTTGTAAAATCTTTCGAAATCTTGGTGATTTCGTAATAATCTCTTAAAGTACTTAAAATCTTTGTGTTATCTTGAAATTTCTTTGAAATCTTTTTAAGTTTTTGTAAAATATTTAAAATCATTGAACTCTGAAACCTTTGTGAAATTTTTATGAAATATTTGAAATATTTGTGAAAGCTTTCTCTAATCTTTATCAGTAAAATCTTCTGTTGCAATCTCTTGAAATCTTCTCAAATTTTTTGAAACCTTTTGAAATAGTTTAACATCTTTGAAATATTTGTGAAATCTTTCGTATTCGTTTGAAATCACTGAAATATTTGAAATCGTTTAAAATATTCGAAATCTGGTATACTGTAACCTTTTTGAAATCTTTGGAATTCTTGTATTCTTTTAAAATCTTTATGAAATTTTTATGAAGTCTTTGAAATATTCATGAAACCTTTCTGAAATATTTTGTATGCATTTGAAATCATTAAAATATTTTCAATCTATGTTAAATCTTTTGAAATCGTAGAAATCTGGTTTACTATACCCATTTTTAATCTTTATAATCTTTGAAATCTTTTGAAAGTTTTAAAATCTTTAGAAATGTTCGAAATCTTTGCAATCTTTATGAAATGTTCGAAATCTTTGGAACATTTTTGTCAAATCTTTTGAAACATTTGTAAAATTTTTCTTAAACCTTTGTTTGTGAAATCTTTTTTATTCGTTGAAATCATTGAATTATTTGAAATGCTTAGTAAAATCTTTTCAAATCTTCTAAAATGTTTTGAAACCTTTTGAAATCGTTTCAAATCTTTGAAATGCCTTGGAAATCTTTAAAATCTGGTGCAATGTACCCTTTTTTAAAAATTTGGAATTCTTGTATTCTTTGAAATCTTCATGAAATTTTTATGAAATATTTTAAATATTTTCGAAATCTTTTGTATTCATTTGAAATTATTAAAATATTTTTTATCTGTATAAAATCTTTTAAAATCTTAGAAATCTGGTTTACTATATCCTTTCTAAAAATTTTAAAATCTTTTCAAAGTTTCAAAATCTTTGAAAATGTTCGAAATCTTCGTAAAATCTTTGAAATTTGGTGTACACGCCTTTTTAAAATCTTTGAAATCCTTGCAATCTTTATGAGATGTTAAAAATCTTTCGTAAATTTTTGTTAAATCTTTGAAATCTTTGTCAAATCTTTTGAAATATTTATTAAATATTTGTTTGTGAAATCTATTGTATTTGTTGAAATCATTAAATAATTTGAAATCTTTTCAAATCTTCTAAAATGTTTTTAAACCTTAAAATCCCGTGAAGTTTTATGAAATTTCATGTTTCCAGAAAACCTGGAAAATTGATTAAAATACCTTGAGAGCTCTTAAAATCCCATAAAATCATTTAAATCCTCGGAAATCTTACAAAATCCTTGGAATATTTTAAAATATCCTATAACCTTACAGGTTCTGTAAAATCTTTCCATATCTTTCGAAATTCTAGGAAATTCTTTAAAACCGCATGGAAATTTGTTTAAATCCCTTAAAATTACTAAAACCCTTGGAAATCCCTTGAAATTGTTTAGATCTCTTGAATATGCCTGGGAATCTTTTTAAATACCTAAACTATTTCAAAGTCTTTGAAATCCATTCAAACTATTGAAATAAATAAAAAAAGTTCTTTGAAAAACATTCTTTTGATTAAAAAATCCTTTGAAATCGCATTAAATTATTGAAATGCATTAAAAATTTCGTTGTAATCCTTTAAAATAACCTAAAATATGTAAAATCCTTTAAATTATTTCCAAGATCTTGAAAATGCATACATAATATACTATTAAAATATTTCAATTCCTTTGATCATTTTATCAATTGATCCTCAAGATCAATTAAATGAGAACTTTTAGAAATTCAAAAAAATCCATTGAATTAGGTAAAAAATTCAAAAAAATTTCAAAGACATTAGGATAAATTTTCTACCAAAAAAAAGACTCATTTTCAACAAAGTACATGAATTTCCACCTAAAAGAAATCAAATTTCAACAAAAATTAGAATAGTTAAAATGTCAGAAAAATAAATGTTCAACAAAAAAAGAAACGAGTTCTCAACGAAATATTTTTTTTTCATTAAAAAAATGACTTTTTAACCAAAAAAAGAAGAATTAAATTTTCAGTTGAGATAATCAATTTTCAAACAAAAAAAATGAATTCTCAACAAAATAATTCAATTTTAAACTAAAAAGATCAATTTACAAACCAAAAATATAATATTTCAATTTGCAGTCAGAAAAGTAAATTAAAAAAAAAACGAGTTTTCAGCAAAACTAATTTATTTCCAACTAAAAATATAAATTTTCCATCGAAAATGGAATAGTTATATCTTCAGTTGAAAAAATTAATTTTCAACTAAAAAGAAACGAATTTTCAACCAAAGAAATTAATTTTAATCACAATGATGAATTTTCAAACAAAAATATGGAAATCCCTTAAAATTGTTTAAATCTCTTGAATATGCCTTGGAATATTTTAAAATACCTAAACTATTTCAAAGTTGTTGATGAATAAAAAAAACAGTATATAATTTTCAATTAAAAAAAAAATGCAAACCAAAAAAAGATGAATTTTGAACAAAATTAATTTTCAACCAAAAATACGAATTTCCAACAAAATACATGAATTGCTGCAAATATTTCTATAAATAATATATGTTTGATAATATTTGGTAAAATATTACAATTTATATTTTTATAAACTTAGATGAACAATTTCCAAATATTTTGGAAGTTCAAGTACAGCGCATTCGTGCCTTCCATTCAAATAGCTTGAGATTAAGTTGAAAGTCTAAGTCAGTCACAAATATCAATAAAAATGTATTAATAAATATTTTTGCAAACAATTGATCATAGTTGAGTATTAATTATAAAATTTTCCAGGAATTTTCACTGAGTGAATCTTAGCATGCAGTGTTATTATTCATTCTCAAGCTATTTTGATTTAGAAACCGATTTTTTTCTTGGCCTGGAAAACCTGGAAAAGAGAGGTAGTATTTTTCTTTTGTTGTTCATGGAAATTTTTCTTAGAAATCGGGCCACTACCTGGATTCGTTGGCTGCAACAATAGATACGACCCTTGAGGAAGAAGAGCTCATTGCGGATCAACTGAAAGAATGGCTTTTTGGTGCATCAGCTTTGCAATCAGTTGTGAGGCGGAGGGAAGCCTTGCAATTGGTCAAGGATGAGGCTCAAGATGTTCTTGCTGCTGCTTACGAACAGAAAAATAAAGTCATACAGGGTAAATATTAATTAAAAACCTTTTTTTTATAAATTAGATTCAATATTCAGGTCCAAAAAGCTTCAAAAACAGCCCTGCCAAGGGAAAATTTTCCGGGACAAAAGTACTGAAAAAATTTTATTCAATTTTCAAGTTTTCAGTTAAAAAGTTAATTTGCAAACAAACAGGAAACCAATTTTTAACGTAACTAGAGCCTTATACGAGCGCTCCGCGCGCGACCAATTTATTTACATGTATTTATTTTATTTGGAAATGAATTTCAATAAAATACCATGAAATTAATTTTTACTTCAATAATTTTGATTTTTACACGGCTTCGCATGGATACCATCTCACGATGCAGAATAAATAATTCTGTAAAAAATTGAGCCTATTCGTTGAAAAATAGCCAGACACTAAGTTTTGTAATCGAAATGGTTTAAATAATTAATAATTCTTGTATATTTACAAAACATAGTAAGGAGTCACCGGAAAGATAATCTTAGTTGACTCCGCAAACAAATTGGTCTGAATGTGTTCATGAAAATTGTTTAAATAATTAATAATTATTGTAAATTTTCAAAGTATCATAGGAAAGAGGTATTTGAAAAACATTCTTTATTGAGTCCGTAAACAAATTGAGCCTATTCTTTAAAAAAATAGCCAAACTCTTGATTTGTTTATCAAAATTGTTTAAATAATTATTCATTCTTTGAAATTTGCAGAGCATTATAGAAAAAAATCACTGCAAAGATATTCTTACTTAATTCTATAAAAAATGGAGCCTATTCGTTAAAAAATAACCAAACTCTCAGTTTTAAAATTAAAATTGTTTAAATAATTGAAAATTATTGTAAGTTTAAAAAGCAACATAGATAACTGTCACCGAAAAGATATTCTTAGTTGAATTCGTAAACAAAGTCAGCCTATTTGTTGAAAAACAGCCAAACTCTGAATATGTGTATGAAAATTGTTAAAATAATCAACAATTATTGTAAATTTGCAAAGTAACATAGGAAAGACTTATTTTTAATACATTCTTTTTGGGTCTGTAAACCAATTGAGCTAATTCGTTAAAAATAATGATATTACAAATAATAATTCTTGTAAATTTACAAACAAGCATATAAAATAAGTCATCGAAAAGACATTCCTAGTTGACTCCGTAAACAAATTCTGCCTATTCCTTGAAAAATAGACAAACTCTGAATATTTTTAGAAAAATTGTGAAAATAATTAATAATTATTTTATACTTGCAAAGTATCGTAGAAAATATTTATTGGGAATACATTCTTTCTTGATTCCCTAAACTAATTGTTCCTATTCGTTGAAAAATGACCGGGCGCCTAATTTTTTTATGAAAATTCTTTAAATAATTAATTATTCTTGAAAATTTGCAAATCATTATAGAAAAAAGTAATCTGAAAGATATTCTTACTTAATTCTGTAAAAAATTGAGCCTAATCGTTGAGAAATAGCCAAACTCTTAATTTTTTGATCGAAATTGTTTAAAAAATTAATAATTCTTGTAAATTTATAAAGCAACATAGAAAAGAGTTATCGGAAAGATATTCTTAGTTGAATCCCTAAGCAAATTGTGCCTATTCCTTGAAAACTACCCAAACTCTGAATATGTTTATGAAGACTGTTTAAATAATTAATAATTATTGTAACTGTGCAAAGTATCGTAGAAAAGAGTTATTGGCAATACATTATTGGTGATTCCGTAAACAAATTGGGCTTATTCGATGGACTTGCAAAGCTTCATAGAACAGAGTCATCGGAAGGATATTCTTAGTGAATTCTGTAAAAGAACTTTAGCCTATTCGTTGAAAAATAGCCAAACTCTGAAGTTGTTTATGCAAATTGTTTAAATTATTAATAATTATTGTAAATTTACGAAGCAGCATAGAAAAGTGTCATCAGAAAGACATTCGTAGTTGACTTTGTGAACAAAATGTACCTATTCCTTGAAAAATAGCCAAACTCTAAATATGTTTATGAAAATTGTTAAAATAATTAATAATTATTATATATTTGCAACCTATCGTAGAAAAGAATTATTGGAAATACATTCTTTCTTGATACCCTAAACTAATTTATCCTATTCGTTGAAAAAAGGCCAAGGTCCTTCTGAAAAGTTAAACAAAAATGTAAAGTTGGTTTTTAAATAAAAAATTAACAAAATTTATTATAAAAAATCCAAACACAATACAAAAATAAATGGTACTCAAAATTTCGAAAGTTTCAAACATTTTGAAATATAAATGAACTATGACTAAAACGTTAAATCGAAAATGAATCTTTCAAAATACGAATAAAATATTTAAAATGTTAATTAAAAGCCTTATTTTTTAAAAATGCGTGAAAGGAATCGTATATACACCGAAGTATAAATGCATATACTTCCACTAAGCTTCTTATGAAAACAAACATCTCGAGTTCAAATAAACACAGATCGCCCATCGTCGATGAGATCGCCTTATTGGTTAACTAAGTAACGGTAACGGTAACTAAACGACGAATACCAACTTTCAAAGATAGGATAGTTAAATTTTCAAACAAAGATGCATTTTTAATAAAGAAGTTTCACTTTCAGCCAAGTAGTTAAATTTTCAACAACAAAAAAAGTTAATTTTCAACGCAAAAAATTTGTTTTTGGCAGAAAGAGACGAATTTTCAACCAACTACGTGAATTCTCTACCAAAGTGATTGATTTTTCAACGCAAAGAGACAAATGTCCAAAAAAACAGTGGAATTTTCAACCAAAAAATTACTTTTTCACAATATTTTTGAATTTTCTACGAAGTAGATTAATTTTTGACCAATTAATTAATATTTCCATAAAAAATATGAATTTTTAACCAAAAAATTACTTTTTTACAAAATTACTGAACTTTCTACAAAGCAGATTGTTTTTTAACCAAATAATTGAATTTATAACTAAAAATTAAATTTTTTGTAACAAAATAGTTCAATTTTCATCCAAAGAGATGAATTTTTAACTAAAATGATGAATCTTCAAATAAAATGATAAATCTTCAACTGGAATAGTTAAAATTTCCAAAGATGAATTGCAGCTTTTGAAAACTCCTACAAAATTCCTCTGAACCATTTTTTGATAGTACTCATCGATTTTTTGTTACAAATTTTGTTTTTTTGAAATTTTTTCTCTTTGTTTAAAGATACAACTATTTTGTTGAACATTTTTTCATTTTGGTTGAGAATTACCTTCTTTGTTCCAAATTCATATTTTTGTATTAAAAATTAGACTGTTTTGTAGAAAATTCCTCTTTTTGGATAAAAAATAACCCTTTTTTGAAAATTCACATTTTCGAGTTGAAAATTTAACTATTTTTTAGAAAATTCCTCTTTTTGGTTGAAAGTAAAATTTTTTTGTTCAATTAAAATTTTTTTTTTTAAATTTATCTATTTCGTCGCAAATTCTTCTTGTTGGCTTGGAAATTCCACAATTTTGTTGAATTTGTTTTTTTTTCTCTCCGCTTTTTCTTTGTTCCTTTTTCATTGTTGAAGATTCATCTCTTTTGTTAAAAATTGAACTATTTTATTGAAATTTCGTTTTTTTTTAAATCAACTTTTTCATTCAAAATACACATTTTTGGTTTAAAAATTTAACTGTTTTGTAGAAAATACGTCATTTTGGCTTGAAAATTTTTTTCCTTGTTGAATGAAAAACTTTTTTTTGTTGAAGATTTATCGGTTTAACTATTTTGTAGAAATTTTTTTTTTATAGAAGAGAACCTTTTTTTTTTAATTCACATTTTTTGGTTAAAAATTTAATTTTTTGGTAGAAAACTCCTTTTTTTGGATGAAAATGAAAGTTTTTGGTTGAAAATGAACTTTTTTGGTTGAAAATTCCGATTTTCGCTATGGAAATTCAACTGTTTTGTAGAAAATCCATCTCATTGGCTTGAGAAA